>OZ024855.1:54509284-54516784 GCA_964017155.1 Oasisia sp. SBJ-2009 | reverse complement strand
TTACATTATCGGGTAGTTATTACATTACCGGGCGATTATTACATTATCGGTTGTAACATGCGCTCACACAGCAGTTCACTTACATAAGTTCGTTCCAAGCCCATGGTTTGACTGAAAGTAGGAGATGCATTTTCATCTACAACACTGGATACCCTAATTGTTTATTTAATGTTTAGATGTTATAACATATTGGATCATGGAAGAGACCTTGATCAAGTGAACAAACCTGACGATCGGGAAACTTGTGGTATTTTTGTAACTGTGCAATAACATTGCATAATTATAGTGCAGTATCTTGTCTTAGAGATTGTTCAAGTAGGTTAAATGTTTACATGTTGGCAAATATACTCTATCATACATCATTTCTCCTGGAAGCATTCATCCATATAGCAAATAATACGCGAAAATAATTTGTATATAGATATTCACCATTATTTATAGACATATTCATAGAACTACGTGAACTTGATCAACACAGAATGAGCGGACTTGCCCAAGGTTCAAGATTTCACATGACTCGAACCCGGGTTTTCTGTAATCTGAGGCTGATACGTTGATGGCCACTAACCGACTGCCATCCACAACTATAAAACAACACCTGTATGTATAGCAATTTGTTATTTAATCAATAACAGTATTAGCAATGATAAATTAATAACATTTTGGACTTTTCATTTGCTCACCGAAGATGTGACGATGGTAAATGTCTTGTTTGTGAATTTCACAAGTGTCCACATGTCACGCAGAGGTTGAGCAAAGCCAGTGTCTCGTCGCCAGGTTGTCACCCGAGTGAGTTGATCCGAGGCAAGCGACATGATCCACACAGAGTACTCTTGCGTCCTCCGTTTGGCGGACGCCTTCAGCAAGAAGTGCTTATTGTCAAACGGTGAGCATATAGACACATACACACATGTAACTAATATTATTTGTCACCTCGACGTATACAGGTATCATGAAGACAGTGACATGAAAACAGCATTATCCTGAAGAATGCCACGTCACTGAAGAAAGTCATTACAGTTCGGGATTGCTGTTAGATAGTTTGTTTTCAACAATCGCTATCACGTTTGCAGCAAATATGGCCTTTTTCTGTTTTATAAATATGCCGCTAACCTCTTCCGGTGTGATTTGAATATGACGGTTCTAACATGTTTATGCACTTATGTACTGAGAGTATCTGCTTCGTTATGCAGAATCAGTCAAATGTGTAACTACACGTAGGAATTTCGCAGAATCAGATGTTCTTTTTCAGTTCCTGTTCATATGTTTAGTCTTGCTTCTTTCTACACGATGGGTAATGATGTCTCCCATCGCAGAAGCAAAAGTAGCCACGTGACCACATCTGTTTCCAAAGGAAATGTTCAGAATACAACTTTAACAGTTGCTTACGAAACATTCTATCGCCTAACAGAGTGAAAAGCATAGCATCCCGTCGTTAGGAATGTTCTAACGCTTTACAGTTTACTCGCTGGCAGATGTATTAAATCGAACACTATCTCGACATATATGATACAAATTCAACACTAATATTGTTGCGCGAAGACTAATAACATGTTTTGTGGTTATTAAACACAATTTGGTCGGCGTTATTATTTCACTTTATTTAATCTAGTATCTAGAAAAAATACTTAAAATGTGAGAATCGACGATCCCTTAAACAATGTACTTCAACATATTTCGCAAACCACGACCGGAAAAGTCCACAATTACAAATGTACATTTGAAAAACGTACATTTGAGAAACAGGTCCGAGCTGACGGCTGTGACTCCCGATGAAGCAGCAAGATTTTCTCTCCAGGCACAATGGCGTCTTGCCACGAGCCGACTTCGTTTACCAGAAGAAGCCATTTCCAATGCGCCATCGTCAAGTTGTATGTCCTACCCTAAACGCGAAAACAATCGCACGGTAGTAAGTATTTCGCATAAGTAGTTGTATTCGTTTGTGTGTGTGTGTGTGTGTGTGTGTGTGTGTGTGCGTGCGTGCGTGCGTGCGTGCGTGTGTGCGCCCGCGCGTATATGTACATGTGTGCATGTTTCGTGGTATGTACGTGGTGTGTGCATGAGTTTGCACATATCGCATTGTACATCATGTGTGACAATTCAAACACGATTTTTAACCACATAAAAACTTATTATTTTGCAGAAAGAAAAACTCAATGCAGTTGATGTAAGTTTCGGTTTCAATACTGAAACGTTTGCCACAATTACCAATATCATGACATTTGTTTAATTGTCTTATATATTGTTTGTTGTTATCATCGTACCTTCTATCATATGTTAAAGATCGTTCATTATTGTCAACATTTTCCGAAACGTAAGCTGGGGGGCGGTCGAAGGCTTCCGTATGCTTAAAGACTGTGGTAGCCGAGTTGCTATTGTTGGTATGCATTAGTCACGACATTTAATGTACTCTTTGGGGAGAGGGGGAAGGGAGTTAAGAAAAAGCGTCCTCTATGTACACTTCGAAAATGTTCACAGTTATGAACGACCCGTAGATATAACGGTTGCCATGATCAAACGATATTATTGATCACTGTTGATGTAGTAACCACAGCAATTAAGACACGGGTCACTAACACGCGTACTCGTATTGACACTACCACTTAATTAGCACGCAGCGCATGGTAATTAATTAATGCTTTAATCCATGATATCGGTAGTAACCAGCATTAGCCACATTTGCTGGTCGCGGTGCATCATTGCAGCGCGCTTTTCTATTTTGGGTAGGTCTGTTGCGTCGTAATGTATGTACGATTGTAACAGAACACTGTTTAGATATAGTGTTGCTACACTTACCGCTCAACTCCTGTAAATTCTCACTCAGATTAGTCATATATGGGTTCTTCTTGTCAGCACTGTTCAGTATGTTATAGTTACGTTATTGTTTGTCATGATGAAAATGATTTGTATACATTCACATATGATTTTACTAACCTTTAAATGCCGTTTCCTTATTAAGTTGCATTTGTATCCGTGTAGCAGCAACATTAATGTTTATGTAATTTATGGTGTTATGATTTATAATTAACACTTGTGTCGAACAATCCAACTGATCCATGGATAAGAATAGCGAACAAACAACAACGTAAGTGATTTCAACACAGTGTCTAAAATTCTACAATTGTACGCGGTAGTAACGACACTGTCACTTGGCGTATTGTTAATATGCCTTCTACAATAGACCTTCTCACCAGACCAGTGGGCGAATACGTAAATAATACATGTGTGTGCGTCTGTGTATGCATATCTGTTTCTGAGTGTTCGTGCGTGCGTGCGTGCGTGCGTGCGTGTGTGCATATGCGAATGTTTGCGTTTATTTGTGTGTGTGTGTGTGTGTGTGTGTGTGTGTGTGTGAGTGGGTGGGTGGGTGGGTGGGTGGATGTGTGGGTGGGTGGGTGGGTGTGTAGGTGTGTGTGTGTGTGTGTGTGTGTGTGTGTGTGTGTGTGTGTGTGTGTGTGTGTGTGTGTGTGTGTGTATTAATCACCGTAATGACACGTATTGCTACATTTGTATATGATAATCACACTTACATATTTTTTAAATCCTCCTTTACGCTATCTGTTGCCGACAACCAACAAGCTCTCATTACCACCAGTCTGCGAACACTGGGCAATAAAATAATCAAATGTCGCGAACAAAGCAACTAGTAGAAAATGTCACGGTTACATTTCGTTGTCACGTACGGGCGCGTGCCTTAGTAACACATGAATAAGGAGATCGTGTGAAGAGTGGCAGCATGTGGATATAAACATGTATGTCAACTTTGACATTTCGTGGCATCCCGTTGTTACAGCTCGTAATGACGTCAATTGCAGTAGATTTGTGCCTGGTGTTGTACATGACGAGGTAACACCATTTGTGATTAGTTCGTTTAGTGACAATACGTGTGTCCAAGTAAATTCGGTCTGTCGAAATAGAGTTATGTTGTTTTCATTGCTTTACTGTACTAATTAGTGATACTACATCAAATGGCATACTTGGTTTCTGAAGGCATCGGGGAATCTCGGGCTTACCGTTTCAAGTAAACGTTTCTCCACAGCAGACTCTGCCAGTATAATCACACAGTGTATGTCACTGTCTACATGTATCCATGGCAACTGAGTGGAGTAGCTATCGTCATCTACGTCGATCTTCCACAAGGTAACGAATCCAATTGTCAATATGTTGGCGACGGCGGCAGCGAATGAGTTGTATGCACCTGAAATAAACACATCAGTTGCAATCTCAGTGATTATTATTTAGTAAATGAGAACATGATATTGCAACACCTGTAGCCCGAGTTGCAGCTGGTTTTGCCGTTGTTGTTGTCGATGCGTCTGATACACCTGTTGTTGTTGTTGTTGTTGTTTTATTTATATAGTGGGCCGATATTGCTAGTGATGGCACCACTGATATTGTTAGTGGAATTGTTGACAATGTTGCCTATGTTGTTACTGTCGTATTGTTACTGCTGCTTCTATTAACAGTACTGCGATTGTTGTTGTTTTTGCTGCTGTCGCTGCTGCTACAGGTGATGGTGCTATGGCATATGCTGCTGAAGTTGTTAATATTTCTGGCTAATATCTTTTTGTTGTTCTTTCTTATGATGGTTTTATTGATGTTTACTCAAACTTATTTATGTTAACTTATTAAATTACTGTGCGTTATATAACTGGACATGGTGTAGGTCTATCGCTAACATCGGCAATTGCCAACGTATTGATCCTTTGTGCTATATCGTGCACTGCAACTTCGCACGCCTACAAATCAACCCCAACTATTAATGGAACTCTTTGAATAATTAATTTGTTTTCAAACTGCGCAAGATAATATTGATGTCCTGCAGTTTATATATAGCGTTGCTCACCAACTAAAAATTGTAATGTCGTGCACCTGATAATCCACGTTAATATGCCAGCGAAAATAACATAGAACATCGTTGTGTTTACGTCTTTATAAACTGTCTCGGTCCTCGATGTCTGGCAACCAAGTTAAGGAAATTTATAACAATTAGTCAACGTAATTTCATATAATTACACATATTACAAGTTGGATGACGAGTGCATCATGTGTATGTGAGAAGTGCATCATGTGTATGTGACAAGTGCAACATGTGTAAGTGACAAGTGCATCATATGTAGTGACAAGTGCATCATATGTAGTGACAAGTGCATCATGGGCAGGTGGCAAGTGCATCATGGGTAGGTGGCAAGTGCATCATGGGTAGGTAACTAGTGGCTTGTACTCTTCTGTTTCGTGGGATTCATCAGCGGGCGTTTTTCATTAACTCAAAAGAAGTAATGTTCGTCGATTAGATGTGCACAAAATCGACAATAACAATAATTATGATTTATGTGTATAACATGCAACGAGAAAGAGATAACCGCACAACGGGAATTTATTATCTGCGTGCGTGCATCTGTAAAATTACGGCGGTCGTAAGATACTGGAATGGTGTGCCTTGACGGGCGCTAGTTTTAATATACTGACCAACATTGTGTAAATTAAAAGATATAATGACATTTGAATTGAAGATAGACATGTTTTGCATTGGTATATGTGAATGCGGCAGAAATTTAAATGCAAATTATTTATAAAATAATTACCGTACTAGTTCCACGATATCTACACTTCCACACAGCAGTTTGTGTTATCGGCGAAACAGTTGTTTAAATATGATGAATAGTAACTGCTACCATTTAAACAAAGTGAATGCCACACCGATAAATATATTTTCATTTTGTTATAAACAATAAATTTGGTGTCCTATATTCCTCTAGATAATGGCTTACAAAAGTACTTTCAAGACTCTTATCCACGGCACGAGAATATTAAACCATGCTAACCTATTATTGCTATTAAACAGATAATCAACAACATCACAAACTATCACTCTGACAATATCACCCAATAACCAACGGTGTTCAACGATAAAAACTTACGTTGACGTTAAGACGGGTAAATAAGTTAAAGGAGCAATCCCACTTCGCGAGGGAGCAGGGAAAAACGCAATCATGCACATATACATGGTAAACATACCTGTATAAATTAATAGCATATTTTGTAGTTTAAGTCGTTGAGTTGTGTCCCGAATCAGAGATGGTACGTCCTTCGCATCCGCAGACTGACAGGTTGCTGGCAGCGCATAGACGGGATCTCTGCTGTAGACCAGAGATCTGACTTGAGGAAGACTGTAACACGGCACTTCCATCACCAAGGGTCGTGTATTGTTGGCCGAGACGTACTTGAAAGCTACAGCAATGAGAAAAACAGATTTGTTTAGGGTCAAGCCATGGTTTTTATTTCATGATGTAGCGATACTTACATACATACATACATACATACATACATACATACATACATACATACATACATACATACATACATACATACACACATACACACATACACACACATGTGCAAACGCATGTATGTATATGTGTGTGTATGTATGCATGTATGTGTGTACGTATTTATGTATGTATGTATGTATGTATGTATGTATGTGTGTACATATGTATGTATGTATGTATGTATGTGTGTATGTATGTATGTGTGTATGAGTGCACGTGTGCATGTATGCATGTACGCATAATTCTCGGATGCATATCACATACCGATAATCATAGGTGCGGGACTTAAGATACATTATCAGTTTAAATAGCCGCCCTTACAAAAGGAATCCATTGTTGAACCATATATTGAATATACTTGTTATTATTATTGGGCGCAATCATTTGCTAACGTCTAGCTTGGAAGGAATAAAACTAGAGAATTCATTATAGTAATTAACATTACTACTAGGTACTGAACTGTAACTTGGGCTCTTATGAGGAATATGCCTCCATAAATCGTCAGCACATGTAGGCAGAAATAATGCAACGCACGAATACGCAGTATATCAAAGTTTTATTATTACCCTATCATTAGGCAGCAGAGTTCATTCGTGTGTTTGATGGGAACCGTCATGCTATGCTTAATAATGACATTGTATCCAGGAGTAAACCTGATGAGTTTAAACATTATTGCGTTCCTCAGAGATTGTTAGATTGGTACCAACCAACTAAATAAAACATTTCTGATTAACTGAGTTACTTACCATTCATGACGAATGCCGCCGACGTGAAGGTGTAGTGGGTGACATTGTCGGCGACACTGCTGTGTGAGTTGATGACAGGTGGAACGGCCACGAGTAGGGAATGTCCGAGCAGACAATCTGAAACCCAAGCTGACCAGTCGTTGTTGGCCAAGATACTACGATGTCTTGACAAACAGGGTGCATTTAGCAACGTGCTTTGTAGATTCTGCCTGTAGACGTAACCAATAAACTATATAAGGAATCATTGGAATGCAACGCAATGCAGCACAAGTAACATAAAGAACATCGTTATTAGCAACGGCGTAATGTAAAGTAAAGATATATCGATACACACATGTGTGCGTATCAATTGACTTAATTCACCGGTGTTGTTGCGTAAACACGATGTGTTCTCATCATCAGAATACGTCTATAGTGTGACT
>OZ024855.1:54496784-54504284 GCA_964017155.1 Oasisia sp. SBJ-2009 | reverse complement strand
AAAGAAGGAACATAGGAATCCTATGTGTGCAGGAAACTAAGTGGATCGGCAAGAGCGCAAGAGAGTTGGGAGAAACATCTTATATCCTTTACAGTGGAGAGACGAGCAGTAGAAATGGAGTGGGGGTGATTCTGAGCCCAGAGTTAGAGAAAGAGAAAGTAGTTGAAGTGTCAAGACCATCAGACAGACTAATTCAGCTAAAACTGGTGATAGCTGGAGACATATTCAACATAGTGTCATATGACGAGGTGCAGGAGAGCATGAGAAGGAAAAATGATGCATTCAAGAAATGGCAGATGCAGGGTGGAAACGAACTGAAGGAGGCCTATAAGAACATGAAGAGAGAGGCAAAAGCTGCTGTGGCCAAAGCTAAAAACGAGGCATACAAACAGTGGTATGACAAGATGCGAACAGACGAAGGTGAGCGGATGATCTACAAGATGGCAAAACAAAGGGCAAGATCAAGAAAGGACACAGGGGAAGTGAATGTGATTAAATATCAAACAGGGGAGATGTTAAGAGGTGAGGTAAAGATCAAAAAGAGGGGCAGAAAGTGGGAACTTTAGAGGCATTAAGGTGTTGGAGAAATGGGACTACGCTGGTATGCACACATGCAGAGAATGGAAGAAAACAATAAAGTGAGAGCAATTGTTGATATGATGGTGCCAGGAAAAGACCAAGAGAGAGATGGATGGATGGCGTCCGAAGGGACATGCAGGAACTACGGATCACCCCGGAGGATGCTCAGGACAGATCGTTCTGGAAATCAAGAATTTGGGCCGCTGACCCCACCTACTTGGAAAAGGCGAAGAAGAATGTATATATATATATATATATATATATATATATATATATATATATATATATATATATATATATATATATATATATATATATATATATATATATATATATATATATATATATATATATTGCTCTTTGGTTTCCTATTGGCGGTCCTTACAATGGCACACCATTGTCAGGACCCCATTCCATTAGCGAGCATCCATAAATAAATAATCTCAATTAAGGAACCTGCGTAGTTCGTCGTCTTTTGTTTCCCTCTGTACCACATGAGCGGTTATCTATAGAGTACGCCCAGAGCTATTAGATAGGAGCTGGTGCACTCCCCCCGATCGAAACAAACACGCATAGGCATGGATCTCATTCAGTCTCGGACGTCTCGTCGGTTATTACAGTATATGTTTGGTGGTGGTGGTGGTGGTGGTGGTGGTGGTGGTGGTGGTGGTGGTGGTGGTGGTGGTGGTGGTGGTGGTGGTGGTGGTGGTGGTGGTGGTGGTGGTGGTGGTGGTGGTGGTGGTGGTGGTGGTGGTGGTGGTGGTGGTGGTGGTGGTGGTGGTGGTGGTGGTGGTGGTGGTGGTGGTGGTGGTGGTGGTGGTGGTGGTGGTGGTGGTGGTGGTGGTGGTGGTGGTGGTGTTAATAGCGACAATGGTGGTGGTGGTGATGGTAGAACTACCGTAGTAGTAGCTATAGGGCACAGGTTCTCTCTTGTGAGAACATTTCTTTTGTTGCTAGTCCGGTGTGTTTCAGAGTCATTAGCTACCAACGATAGACAAGATCGCCAGATGACTGTGTTCTCGGGAACAATCTGGCAACGCACAAGATCGGTGTCGTAGTCTTTGAAATATATCTTAGGTTTTGGTAAATTTACAAGTAGGTTTCGTCACGTCCACGTTGAATATCATCCGGTGTCCTGAACTTTCGAAATAACCGCCGAACGAGCTTCGAATTGAACCGGACTTCGTACGTAAGAAACAGAACGGAGAACACAACGCCTGCCACTAGGAACACGAATGCACCCAACATGTCCTGGACATTTGCAGGGTCGGGAACCGATGTTTGTTGCTCGCTGACGGAGCTGCACACATCACGCGGGTAGTATTCATCTTTCCATCGCTCTACTAAGCCAGTCTCCAACAAGCCGGTAATTCTGAAACAAATACGGTAGCTAGTAGAGTTTTTTCAATCCAGAAGTTATCTCGAGTCCAAAAGGCTAAAAGAAATATAGATACGTTGGTGGATGCGTCAATATTCGTTAGTATTACTCTCATTAATGATGTTTATTATGATGAATTGTTTCAGCTGTGAAATAGTGGAAAACGAGCCAACTTGTGTGATAATCAGATAGGGATAATCAGATACAATTACAACACCTGAATCATGGAGTCATCTCTGCATATTGATACACACTTAGCCATAAATTGTGCTTGTATCATAGGACAAAAAATCGGGAGTATTGATAATTTCATAAGTATCCACACAGAACAATTTGAAAACCTGGAAAGATAAGAGATAAGTAAAAATAGACATATACATAAAATTATGTTAACTAAGCAATAAAGAAGAACGGCTTTGGGTGAATATGTTAACTTTGAAGTACTTGTGTTATTATTATTATTACATTTTTAGAAACTTTATTTTACTTTACAATGATAATGATGTCACCGTTTTTATTAATACTAGAATGAATAGTAATTATATGTTCTCTTAATCCAAAATGTCGCTTTATTAACGTTAATAGTAGTGTTGTAGGATGATGGTTTATATGTGTTTGATGAACACAATGATGTAAGAGCGCCACGAGCGCCACCACGTGGCGGACATCGGCGCTATAAAAATCGATATTAGTATTATTATTATTTACATCTTGTTGAATGCAGGAAGATACGGCGATTTCTCCGGCATGATAAAACCAAAGGACGACGGGAAGAATGTCTCCTTGGCGACGGCAAACTGACAGTCGTCGTAGATGAGAGGCGCAACTCCAGTCATTTCACCCAGGTAGATGTAGTTGCCCTTCTTCACCCGTTCAATACCTTCGTCATGACTCTTCACATTATTTTCCTCGTATTTCACGCTGCGTTGCCACATCTTCTGGTAGAGGTCTAATGGGGACTTCTACAACGTGACGGTGTTTCTCTCAGTGATAAAGGTGTATACCCAAATATTCAAACACACCTTCATACATACATACATACATACATACATACATACACACATACACACATACACACATACACACATACACACATACACACATACACACACACATACACACATACATACACACACCCACACCACACACCACACACCACACACCAACACACCAACATATCCATACACCCACTCACACACACGCCCACACCCACACACACACATACACACACATACATAACACACACACACACACACACACACACACACACACACACACACACACACACACACACACACACACACACACACACACACACACACACACACACACACACACACACACACACACACACACACACACACACACACACACATACACACACACAGACCCACACATACACGCGCAGACAAACATAAACCTATAAGATATCATATCATACCTCAATGAGTGTATAGATAGCAGCACCTGCCATTCCGCCATATTTGTACGTCGACTGCTCCACTAGGTCGTTCAGACTCTGCACAGGATAGAAGGTCTTGGGAACTGCGAGTGCTGCGATGAGATTGCCGGTATACGTTGCAGCAACAACAATAGCGAAGAACCACCAGAAGCCAACTATGACTCGTGTTGCGTCTAGACGCGGGATCCACCGTGAACCTGCAACGTGAATGACCGATCTGATTACATGACGATATTGGGCCTTTTATTGATGGTGATTTATGAGCTGCACTGTTAGAGTACGAACCTTTTATTTGGTCACACATTCGCTATCAATCTGTACAATTCGTCATGTAAAACTGTTGCCTGTTTGATTTACTGATCTAATGTTTCAATGAATCACTGACGCTATTGCGCTTTCACGCTCTGATGCATCTATCACTCTCTGTCACTGTTTATTGTTCCGCTCTTTCTCCCTTCCCTTTGTGCAGTTCTGTGTCAACTCCTATCTCCGATTTACTCTTTTTCTGCTGATATTTGTCTTTCTATTAATGTTACATTATTTAATCAATGTCAGTGTACGTGGTTGCCTGACCATGTTATTATGGCTGCGTATGACGCAGTCGTGTATGCGCGTGTGGGTGTGCGCGCGTGTGTTCGTGTGTGCGTGCGTGTATGTTAGTATACATATACTAATAGTATATTGAGTTAGCATTTACTAAAAAGCACGTAAATTAATATTGCTCATTTTATATGAACATGTTTTGTTTAACTACCAGCGATTAACAATAAAATAATATGGAAGAACGCGTGACCTTGTTGAAAGACTGCTCCGAAGATTAACCAGAAACAGGGTCCAAAGAATTGCCGGAGTCTGGGCGTTTGTTCTGGCGTAGTGAGGACCGTCTCCGCGTAACACACCATCGCCGTGATGGCAGTCGCTAGTGGCACCGACGCCAGCAGGCACAGCCAGACGTTTTGACGGAATGGTCCCAGGTATAGTAGTAGTGCGTCCTGCGACGGTTTCTTCATGACGATTAGGGCAGACTCGTGCCAGAACGGCGCCGTGTAGTCAACCACTGTGTCACGTATGTTGGTGATTGTAAATTTTCCCAGCGCCCAGTCAACCTCCTGAAATGCAACCTTCGTGCTCATCATTCCAGGAAGTCGATGCGGAACGCATTATGAGATATATGGAGATATTGTTGTGAAGCGGATATCCTTGTGAATGCGATTAATGAGTTTGACCGAGAGAGAAAGAAGATCGAACCAGGTCCGTCACTGATTAAGTATCTGATGTAGTGGATGTTGAACCGAGCAGCGGTCTAGTGACCATATCGCGACGAACATGATCAGTTCGTTCTGATTGCGAACGAGTTCACGGACACGTTGCTTCAGAGATGACAATAGGCACGCGACGTGTTACCTTCCCAGTGCCTGGGAGATTAACTCGCACGATATTGACAGCACATATGATATATTTGCATGACGGACACAACAAAGAGGTCACTCACCCCTCGCTTGACCATTCCCACCATGCCGTTCCACAAACCATTGTCTTCCGGAGATCCCCATTTCTTGTCAGGCGGCTCAACGAGGCGGTATCTACATTGATGCAAAACAGTAGAGATAGAGGCTGTCGATGGACGGAACAACAGCAGTAAGAACAATAACAACAACAGTTTACTTCGTGTTGTAGTAACAGTATGCAATTGGCAAGACAATAATATTATTTTAATTCTTAGAAACTGTTGATCGAAATACAGTTAGTATGATGTCAAACATGCTTGCAGGCATAGTTTGATGCGGTAACCAATTATGTGTTATTTGAGTAGTAATAATATTAATAATCCTAGTAATAGTAATGATACTAATGCTACTACTAATACTAATACCAATACAATTACTACTACTACTACTACTACTACTACTACTACTACTACTACTACTACTACTACTACTGCTACTACTACTACTACTACTACTACTACTACTACTACTACTACTACTACTACTACTACCACTACCACTACCACTACCACTACCACTACCACTACCACTACCACTACCACTACCACTACTATTTCTACTAGTAATAGTATTAATAATAATATGATAACGTGTATTGCGCCTATATTTTTTGAAGCCGTTCTCAGAGGCGCGTCAGTACAACAGGGTTGATGTATTTCAAAGTCAATAAATGTTATAATGTGTTAACATACGTAAAATTGAGCGACGCAGCCAGTGAGTTCAGTATCTCTATACAAATGCCTGACCACACTGCCTCGCCGTGGTCAGTTGTCTTCATGTGGAAAACTCGCAGCTGAACGAAATAACACGTGAATAAATACAATACCTAACATTAATATATTACTATGATTTTCTATACGGGCAACATAGCAGTAATGACAAACATTCTGCTTAATCTAAGACTTAGACTAAGCAATCAGTAATGTGCAGTATGTATACAACATACAAGGAGCAAACACAATACGGGATATATATATATATATATATATATATATATATATATATATATATATATATATATATATATATATATATATATATATATATATATATATATATATTGTCACTCTCTGTTTTGTTTTGTTATCCGAGACGGTTTACTGCATATTTATCCATTTTCGTCAATGTTAATAAAATTATAGATTTAATAACTCATCTCCCTATTTAACCATCCCTTGTTGACAATTAACTGACAATACCTCGACATAGATGAAAAAGTAAAATCCGCAGCCAACTCGTCCGTTGCAATATACTTACTGGTAAGGTGACGATAGTAAATGTTTTGTCTTTGAACTTGGACAGTGTCCAGATGTCCCGAAGTGGGTGTGTGAAGCCGCTGTCAGCATGCCACGTGGTCACTCGCTCCAGTTGATCCGAGGCAAGCGACATGATCCACAGGGAAAATGTCTGCTTTATTAACTCTGCTTGTTGCTGAAGCATGCAGAATGGAAATATTTGAGTTATGTTTTATTATAGAAGTGCATTATTAATGTTTGCTATTACTATATTATTATTATTATTATTATTCGTCTTGTTATTATTATGGAATTAGTTTCTTGCCAATGTTAAATTAGAAGGAAATATACTTTCAATTCGCGACATTAGCATACGTAGCATTGACATCGCCAGTAGTAGTAACACAGTGAATCAGTAGCATACGTAGCATTAACATCGCCAGTAGTAGTAACGGAGTGCATCAGTAACATACGTAGCATTGACATCGCCAGTAGTAGTAACACAGTGCATCAGTAACATACGTAGCATTGACATCGCCAGTAGTAGTAACACAGTGCATCAGTAGCATACGTAGCATTGACATCGCCAGTAGTAGTAACGGAGTGCATCAGTAGCATACGTAGCATTAACATCGCCAGTAGTAGTCACACAGTGCATCAGTAGCATACGTAGCATTAACATCGCCAGTAGTAGTAACGGAGTGCATCAGTAGCATACGTAACATTAACATCGCCATTAGTAGTAACACAGTACATCAGTAACAGACGTAGCATTAACATCGCCAGTAGTAGTAACACAGTGCATCAGTAACATACGTAGCTCTGACATCGCCAGTAGTAGTAGCAGCAACAATAGCAAAAGTAGCAGCACACAAGTACTTCGTAGTTACTACGGAACACAGTTGGTGCGGGTGCCAGTAAAGACGCCATGTGGACATCCGTTACGGGAGGATATGTCACGTCGACTTACACCGTACAGACATCTCATGGCAGACTGCGCCGTCTCACGCCGTAGTAGGATCACCTTCTCCCCGGGCACAATTATGTCTCTCCACGCTCCGATTTCGTTGACGAGGAAGAACCAACTCCAATTTGTCATTGTCAAGTTGTAATGTCGACCCTAATGGAACAACGAATTTGCTAACCAAATATGAAGAAACTGTTATGAGACATATTACCTCCTCTGCATGTGATAATTTGATTTGTGTTGAATTATATCGTTTAACCTCTTTATTAAAACGTATTTCGAAGACAATTTGATTCCCTTAATTCAGCGTTTCGCAGTGTGTTTTGGACTAAATATTGTTCAATTATCTCTCCGAGGCTTAACGCTTGTAA
>OZ024855.1:54464284-54491784 GCA_964017155.1 Oasisia sp. SBJ-2009 | reverse complement strand
ATATATATATATATATATATATATATATATATATATACTGTCACTGGAGTATTTGATTAAGTACGATTGATGGGGTTTTCATCAACAAGCAGCGTTAATAAAATTATATTGTTCACCTGCATTGGTTTTTCATAATAACAATAATAAAGCTTTGTTGCCATTTTCAAATGTTAAATTGGAGTGTAGTCTGGCGTTGACTCACATAGTGCCTATATATACAATAAAATAAAATATGGCGAATGATCATATAATATACACTGTACATAATATGTTCTTTAAAATGAAAAAAAAGATATTATTTTGAAATAAAAAATAAATAACATATCTCAGATATATTTAAAAATATTAGATTATCCATTTAAACATAATTGTATTAAGCTTGTTAATATATATATATATATATATATATATATATATATATATATATATATATATATATATTAACAAACGTAATACAATTATATTTAGACCTCTTAAAATATTTATTAAAATATATATATATGTATATATATATATAATGTCCTTTAAAATAAAAACAAAGCAAATAAAAGCAAATAAATAAATATTTTAAGAGGTCTAAACATAATTGTATTAAGCTTGTTAATATATATATATATACATATATATATATATATATATATATATATATATATATATATATATATATATGTATATATATATATTAGCAAGCTTAATACAATTATGTTTAGACCTCTTAAAATATTTATTTATTTGCTTTTATTTGCTTTGTTTTTATTTTAAAGGACATTATATATATATATACATATATATATATTTTAATAAATATTTTAAGAGGTCTAAATATAATTGTATTACGTTTGTTAATATATATATATATATATATATATATATATATATATATATATATATATATATATATATATATTAACAAGCTTAATACAAAATGAAAAAAAAGATATTATTTTGAAATAATAAATAAATAACATATCTCAGATATATTTAAAAATATTAGATTATCCATTTAAACATAATTGTATTAAGCTTGTTAATATATATATATATATATATATATATATATATATATATATATATATATATTAACAAACGTAATACAATTATATTTAGACCTCTTAAAATATTTATTAAAATATATATATATGTATATATATATAATGTCCTTTAAAATAAAAACAAAGCAAATAAAAGCAAATAAATAAATATTTTAAGAGGTCTAAACATAATTGTATTAAGCTTGTTAATATATATATATACATATATATATATATATATATATATATATGTATATATATATATTAACAAGCTTAATACAATTATGTTTATACCTCTTAAAATATTTATTTATTTGCTTTTATTTGCTTTGTTTTTATTTTAAAGGACATTATATATATATACATATATATATATTTTAATAAATATTTTAAGAGGTCTAAATATAATTGTATTACGTTTGTTAATATATATATATATATATATATATATATATATATATATATATATATATATATATATATATATATATATATATATATATATATATATATATATATATATATATATATATATATATATATTAACAAGCTTAATACAATTCTGTTTAAATGGATAATCTAATATTTTTAAATATATCTGAGATATGTTATTTATTTATTATTTCAAAATAATATCTTTTTTTTCATTTTAAAGAACATATTATGTACAGTGTATATTATATGATCATTCGCCATATTTTATTTTATTGTATATATAGGCACTATGTGAGTCAAAGCCAGACTACACTCCAATTTAACATTTGAAAATGGCAACAAAGCTTTATTATTGTTATTATGAAAAACCAATGCAGGTGAACAACAAATGAACGCAGCTTGTTGATGAAAACCCCATCAATCGTACTTAATCAAATACTCCAGTGACAGCATGGCTTACATTGATACTACAACGCTGGAAATAGTGGCAATGGAGAAGCTGACACCTTGGCAGGTACGGGATCATGTCACACTCACGACGGTCTAATCACTAACTCGGCTGTAACCTGTCTTCCAATCATTATGCAGTTGGTTACGTTGATTACGATGTCTGATATTCATTTCCTATTCCACGTAAATCTCGTTTCACACATTACGCAAGGCGATTGCACTGCACTCGGGCATGAGTGGAATTATACATTAATAATGCATGGACGGTCTTTGCACTACTCGCTATTTGTTATGCATGTCAATGTTTATTTTTAAACTAAGCAATGTTGATGGGCATAACAAAGTCATAGTGCGTGTGCGTGTGCGTGTGCGTGTGCGTGTGCGTGTGCGTGTGCGTGTGCGTGTGCGTGTGCGTGTGCGTGTGCGTGTGCGTGTGCGTGTGCGTGTGCGTGTGCGTGTGCGTGTGCGTGTGCGTGTGCGTGTGCGTGTGCGTGTGCGTGTGCGTGTGCGTGTGCGTGTGCGTGTGCGTGTGCGTGTGCGTGTGCGTGTGCGTGTGCGTGTGCGTGTGCGTGTGCGTGTGCGTGTGCGTGTGCGTGTGCGTGTGCGTGTGCGTGTGCGTGTGCGTGTGCGTGTGCGTGTGCGTGTGCGTGTGCGTGTGCGTGTGCGTGTGCGTGTGCGTGTGCGTGTGCGTGTGCGTGTGCGTGTGCGTGTGCGTGTGCGTGTGCGTGTGCGTGTGCGTGTGCGTGTGCGTGTGCGTGTGCGTGTGCGTGTGCGTGTGCGTGTGCGTGTGCGTGTGCGTGTGCGTGTGCGTGTGCGTGTGCGTGTGCGTGTGCGTGTGCGTGTGCGTGTGCGTGTGCGTGTGCGTGTGCGTGTGCGTGTGCGTGTGCGTGTGCGTGTGCGTGTGCGTGTGCGTGTGCGTGTGCGTGTGCGTGTGCGTGTGCGTGTGCGTGTGCGTGTGCGTGTGCGTGTGCGTGTGCGTGTGCGTGTGCGTGTGCGTGTGCGTGTGCGTGTGCGTGTGCGTGTGCGTGTGCGTGTGCGTGTGCGTGTGCGTGTGCGTGTGCGTGTGCGTGTGCGTGTGCGTGTGCGTGTGCGTGTGCGTGTGCGTGTGCGTGTGCGTGTGCGTGTGCGTGTGCGTGTGCGTGTGCGTGTGCGTGTGCGTGTGCGTGTGCGTGTGCGTGTGCGTGTGCGTGTGCGTGTGCGTGTGCGTGTGCGTGTGCGTGTGCGTGTGCGTGTGCGTGTGCGTGTGCGTGTGCGTGTGCGTGTGCGTGTGCGTGTGCGTGTGCGTGTGCGTGTGCGTGTGCGTGTGCGTGTGCGTGTGCGTGTGCGTGTGCGTGTGCGTGTGCGTGTGCGTGTGCGTGTGCGTGTGCGTGTGCGTGTGCGTGTGCGTGTGCGTGTGCGTGTGCGTGTGCGTGTGCGTGTGCGTGTGCGTGTGCGTGTGCGTGCGCGTGCGCGCGTGTGTGTATGCGTGTATGTATGTATTTGTGTTTATGTGTTAGTATGTATGTGCGTGTGTGTGCGTGCGTGCGTGCGTGCGTGCGTGCGTGCGTGTGTGCGTGCGTACGCATATTTTGTATATACAACTGAAACTGTAAAACAATCGACAGTAGGGAGTTATGTAAGTATAAAACATGTGACAACAATGTCAAAAGGACCTTTTACATCAAAATACCACACAATTAATTTTAACAAGAACATGTTTAACTGACCAGTGTAGATGACCACAACGTTAGTAACAGACACATTTGTCGCTGTTTCCACCAGGAGCCGAGCCACATCGTCGGAGTCGACGGAATCACAAGACACCGGCAGGAGGGACACGGGCTGTCTGCTGTAGACGAACGAGTTGACCTGAGGGAGACCGTAGCACGGCACTTCCATCACCGTCGCTCGGCTAACGTTCTGCGAGACGTATTTGTACGCTGAAAAGTATGCAAACACACAGTCTATATGAAAGCTATGCTGTGCTGTGCTGTGCTGTGCTGTGCTGTGCTGTGCTGTGCTGTGCTGTGCTGTGCTGTGCTGTGCTGTGCTGTGCTGTGCTGTGCTGTGCTGTGCTGTGCTGTGCTGTGCTGTGCTGTGCTGTGCTGTGCTGTGCTGTGCTGTGCTGTGCTGTGCTGTGCTGTGCTGTGCTGTGCTGTGCTGTGCTGTGCTGTGCTGTGCTGTGCTGTGCTGTGCTGTGCTGTGCTGTGCTGTGCTGTGCTGTGCTGTGCTGTGCTGTGCTGTGCTGTGCTGTGCTGTGCTGTGCTGTGCTGTGCTGTGCTGTGCTGTGCTGTGCTGTGCTGTGCTGTGCTGTGCTGTGCTGTGCTGTGCTGTGCTGTGCTGTGCTGTGCTGTGCTGTGCTGTGCTGTGCTGTGCTGTGCTGTGCTGTGCGTGCTGTATATATATATATATATATATATATATATATATATATATATATATATATATATATATATATATATATATATATATATATATATATATATGTATATGTATATATGGATCGTCAAAATGAAATGTAAGAATGCTTCGGTACAAAATAATCGCTCTATCCCCATGCCTTTCAATATTTATTAATACAGATTCTTTATAAAATAATTAATATTTTCTAGGTATACTGCACGCGGAATTTTACTTATTTAGCTGTATCAAGGTTCGTAGTTTGACTGTTTACATCCGGAATATGTTCAAATGATAAACGAAACATCCGCTTTCTCAAAATCCTTTTGTCAGACTTGGGATAAATTTACTTCAATAACATTACACGTTCACTCTTTAATATGTCCTATATTTCGGGTGTTCAATACAGCTGGGATTCCGTTGTAAATTCTGCATACAAACTGTCTTTCACCAAGACAGTTTTTACCGTAGGACAATGTATCCTTTGTTCTTTGGTTAAGTTGGTTCCAAGCTGGCTACAGGCTGTACTGATCTACAGACTGACCTTCCTGGATTGATTTGTCGCATTTCTTCACAACATCCTAACAATCATTAGCACTGTCTATTCTAAGGGCAACATAGGCATTTTATTTACTGTAGATTCTGTCTGGAAAAATATTCCCAATGAGGGGTTCTTGCATGTAAATAATAAAAAAGGTCAGCTGTGATTAAGGCCAAGTTGTCACCGTCCCTTGCCGTGGAGGGTTGGTGTTCCGTGTAGCAAAGTTATTAAATCTTGCTAAGCCTATTAATTCTATTAGCTGTCCATTCCTAAGCGCATGTCCTATTTAATGTCTGCTCTCGTAAATGATCGTGTCAAATATGAAGTCAAACACGGCGACAGGACTTGCGTGTCGGCCTTGAAAGCAGGTGGCTGCACTAAATCTCGCTCCGTTCTAAACATAACAATGCTATTGGCTTATTATCGACATTTCTTGTCCTAAGGCAACGATAGAAATTGCCTCTGTTTTTCTAGTTATTGTGATTCATCACTGCACATCACACATTATTGATTTCGCTGCATGAGTTTCGTTAGAGGTCAAGAGGTTTTGTAATGCTATAGGAAATGACAGAATACGTGCAAGAAGTAGGCAGTAATATATCAATTACCATCCATGATAAATGTGGTAGACCTGAAGTCATAGATGGTGACGTTGTCGACAAACGTACTGGGAGCTTCGGATAATGGTGACACTGCAACCAGCAGCGAATTGTCACCGAGACAATCTGTAACATAAAAGAAACTTGCCAGGTTCAATAAGAACATATTAAATTTGACAAATCGCGTATTTGTCACTCGTCATTGTCACTCACAAACATATATACCCATTCACACATACACATATACACACACACTCTCACACAAACACATACACGCATACAGGCATACAAGCATACACGCATACACGCATACACACATACACACATACACACATACACACATACATACATACACACATACACTCATACACACATACACATATACACACATACACACATACACACATACACACACATACACACATACACACATACACACATACACACATACACAAATACACACATACACAAATACACACACACACACACACACACACACACACACACACACACACACACACACACATACACACATATACACACATATACATACACATACACATACACATACACATACACATACACATACACATACACATACACATACACATACACATACACATACACATACACATACACATACACATACACATACACATACACATACACATACACATACACATACACATACACATACACATACACATACACATACACATACACATACACATACACATACACATACACATACACATACACATACACATACACATACACATACACATACACATACACATACACATACACATACACATACACATACACATACACATACACATACACATACACATACACATACACATACACATACACATACACATACACATACACATACACATACACATACACATACACATACACATACACATACACATACACATACACATACACATACACATACACATACACATACACATACACATACACATACACATACACATACACATACACATACACATACACATACACATACACATACACATACACATACACATACACATACACATACACATACACATACACATACACATACACATACACATACACATACACATACACATACACATGCACATGCACATGCACATGCACATGCACATGCACATGCACATGCACATGCACATGCACATGCACATGCACATGCACATGCACATGCACATGCACATGCACATGCACATGCACATGCACATGCACATGCACATGCACATGCACATGCACATGCACATGCACATGCACATGCACATGCACATGCACATGCACATGCACATGCACATGCACATGCACATGCACATGCACATGCACATGCACATGCACATGCACATGCACATGCACATGCACATGCACATGCACATGCACATGCACATGCACATGCACATGCACATGCACATGCACATGCACATGCACATGCACATGCACATGCACATGCACATGCACATGCACATGCACATGCACATGCACATGCACATGCACATGCACATGCACATGCACATGCACATGCACATGCACATGCACATGCACATGCACATGCACATGCACATGCACATGCACATGCACATGCACATGCACATGCACATGCACATGCACATGCACATGCACATGCACATGCACATGCACATGCACATGCACATGCACATGCACATGCACATGCACATGCACATGCACATGCACATGCACACGCACACGCACACGCACACGCACATATACATATACACACACGCACATACACATACATACACGCTTATACACACACGCACGCACGCACGCACGCACGCACGCACGCACGACACACACACACACACACACACACACACACACACACACACACACACACACACATACAGACACACAGTTCTATCCCTTTTACCCTTAAATCATTAAAAAAAATCGTACGCGAAAGGACACCATCCGATTAGTACGATAACAATTTCGCTATAGCGGAGACACTGGGGATCGAATGCGCTCCTGCTTTTGCCTTACGTACATGTTTTGCAACATGTGTAGTTGTAATGTATTTAGTCATATAATTGTTGTTGACCTGATTGGTTGATTACGCAGTAATATATGTCATTAGTATAATTTTCGAAGCCGTATGTGCAGTGAACATTAATAAATTAACTAAAGCCTGTGACATATAGTAGTATCATCATATCTTATTTGGTAGAAGTAAACGAAGCGGATTACTGAAATGAGTAATTCGGTATTATTAGTATATGCTGAGCCGACGTCAGCGCATGGCACATGAGCGTGCGAGCATCCCTGCGCGGCTGCGTGCAAGTGTGCGTGCGTGCGTGCGTATGTTTGAAACAACGTGCGCACGCACGTCTCTGTCGGTTTGTCTACTGAATTACATTTAATTGACTTTTTATTTATATCTATATCATTTTATATTTCACGCGGTTTCGGAGCTCACCATATCCTCTATAAATAATAATGGTGTCATCAACACAAGTTTAGTTCACTGTTGAATTACCCAAGTACAATTTATGAATTACCCAATTACAATTTATGTTCACTGTTGAATTACCCCATGATGTCATGTTGATGACAATCACACATTGTGTCTGGATATATGTTCGTCAGGGGTTGTTATTTTTAGAAGGTCACGTCAGTTGTATTCTCCGACGCCATCGATTATTTACGACCTATTTTGTGATACTTCGTCATTGTCTTTATCCGATTTCTGTTATATAAATATGCTATTTCTCACAAACCCTATAGGCGCGTTATTTCAACGTAACTGCAGGTTACGAACTGATGACCTTTACGTGTGTATCAAACAAACACGCTGTTTATGCAGGGTTCTGCATATCGACTAATACCATTAACTCAACCACGTTCGTATCGATGGGAAATCCCATTTAAACTGATAACATACACATAATCCCAGTGTGTAATATGCTGCACCGATTGATTACTACCGTGAAAAAGTGTGTTTTATTAATTACATTTGCACTGTGTGTGACTGTAGTGTAACTAACGTGATTGAATTAATCCTTCGTTGTTGCAGTGGTCAGTGTATCTACAGACTGGAATATCGCACAAATAAAATATGCAGCTGCCTTTCCAATCTAGCCGACTGATAGGTTTTTATTCCTGGCATATTCATTAAAAAGTCCGGGATCTTCGGCTTTTGAAAAACAAATTGTGGCCAATAAAGTGGGGATATCTGAGTAGTTAAGCAGATAACATGATTAGTCTACCAGCTGTCTGATAGCATGTCGTCACAACTGTTACGTATTGTTCCCACAGTACATTGACAGTTAGACCAAGGATACTGAAGCTATAAAATCCTTGGTTAGACTCCATCGCTTTTATGCTGCTAACGTACGATGATCTCGGGTGACTCTTGTTCCTTTCAAGACGTAAATATAGAACGTTGCGAATCCGCAAAACCATGTTTGTCCGCTATGTGTCGTGGGACAATGTTTGTCGTCGAAATAAACTGCCAACTGTTATTTTACGCACATACCTAGATAACGCGTCAGCACGAAAACACCAGATAATGATCTACGTCGATTAATCTTCGACGCTGTTATCATTTTGTATTTTGTACCTTCGAATTAGGCTACAACAACCAACTGTGACAACAAACTTAATTCCTTACAACATAATACACATTTAATGCAAGGGTATTTCCTGTAACTCTACATTAAAAGGCTATATACGCCTAGACTTACCTTTGTATTCGGTAGTTGCCAATACATCCCAGTACGACGCAAAACACGCTGCCAGAAGCACCAGAAGCACTCTCGTACACGCCATGGCGATAAACGTCGATATGACAGTACATAAACCCTGACCGCGTCGTCCCTGCCCAGTTATCGCGCGTACGGCCTGCTCGTTTCCGGAGCAACGTTTGATTCATGGACGCAGTCCGGGCCGGTGATGAGCCAGCTGATCTGATCAATATTACACCTGAGCGCAAATGATGTTGTTCTCGCTGAGCTGATAAACTGACGCGATCACACTTTGGTCTTTAACGGTTGGTCAAGTAGCGTATTTAGCGTGGCGTACGTTTGGCCAAGTCCCAGTATGTAGTCGTGTTCGTGTGTTAATATACTCGTGCTTAGCCAATTGTCAGTATTGATTTTGTAATCACTATACTAGTGTAATAAAACCCGGTCTATTATGCAACAACGACCCACGTTATAATAAACTTTATAATCCTCTTGAAAGCCAGATTTAATAATGATGAAATGCTACGTTGTATTATAAAACGGGAGCTCATTACAATCTGCCAATTGTCGGCCTTCCGCTAGTTAAAAAGAGCATAACGTGTCAATGACTACTAGATCGGACACTCAAATGAGAATCATTTTTTAATCATGGACTGCCTGTTTAAACATGTGTCAATCTGTTCACTATACGTTGAAAATGCCAAAGAATATCTTTCGTCCGTACCATACAGCAACTGCTCTGACGAAGACGGCTGCTGCAGTCCATACGCCAACACATAAGAGGTTTGGGCAGAATAAGAGGAGGGTATCGAGATGGAAAAGGCTGAAGAGAATTATTTGGAGGATGAGAGGATGAAGATATTGACAAAAAGCGTGGAGTGCACGAGGATGTTGAGGATGGTTTTGACGATCCTGATTACCTGGATGAAGATATTGACAAAAAGCGTGGAGTGCACGAGGATGTTGAGGATGGTTTTGATGATCCTGATTACCTGGATGAAGATATTGACAAAAAGCGTGGAGTGCACGAGGATGTTGAGGATGGTTTTGATGATCCTGATTACCTGGATGAAGATATTGACAAAAAGCGTGGAGTGCACGAGGATGTTGAGGATGGTTTTGACGATCCTGATTACCTGGATGAAGATATTGACACAAAGCGTGGAGTGCACGAGGATGTTGAGGATGGTTTTGATGATCCTGATTACCTGGATGATGAGTGGGAATAAGTAAATTATATTATGAAGATTATTACGTATTATCTGCATTTATTAAGACGACAAAAACCTCAGGTTTATAGCTTATTATGTCAAGCTATATTGTATCTATTGTTATAGATATAATGTCTTGTAATATACCTTCAATAATGCTTCACTCATAATTATTTAATGCAAGAATTTCCGTCAGCGAGAAATCTGACTGTCAATGTAAGTAGTGATGTTTGCACTATATACTATGTGTAACAAGTGTGACTACGTGTTTCAAAGAACTTAAATTTTGATTGAATACTCTTTTCTCATGAACAAGTGTGTCAATTATGTAAGATTATCCATTTATATTTATGAATAAACTAAACTATAATTTCATAGAAGTTTCCATTTGGTGGCCGCTGAGAGGTCAACTTTTACCTTGATCTACCAGAGTTGCTCATAGTTGCCGCTTGGACAGTCAGTCATGCTGAATTGGTTCTATGACCTCTTGATTCCAAATCAACCAAAATGTTCAAAGAATAGAACATGTATATGTTCACTGTTTATTCGCGATAAACTTTAGGTGCGTTGAGAGATCTGTTCCTCTCAATAGATTTCTCTGAAATATTAACACAGTTGTTTTCTTACCCAACCTCATCTTTTTAAGCCCGTATGCGTTGTTGGTTTAATATTATATATATATATATATATATATATATATATATATATATATATATATATATATATATATATATATATATATATATATATATATGTATATATATATATATATATATATATATATATATATATATATACATATAATAGGGTATATTGAATTTATGTTGTTCATGCTGTCTTAATAATATGTAGTTACGCATGGCTGCTTGAGTGTCTACTTGCTCACCACTGTCACGCCCTACTGGATACACGTGAACCAGTTGGAGTAATCACCAAGTAGTCTGCTTGAGTCAGACCGAGAATAGACAGGCTCGACGTTATGTGCCGTGTTTAGGGTTAGTTTTACTCCGCTCCGCCGAACACAAAGAACCCGCTGTGAATATGGCGTAATTTACTACTTTTTTATGGTGCACCGCTGTGGTGCTGTAGTTGCCATGTATACGGTTAAGGGACCGTACGTGCCCCGGACTACCGTTAATTGTGACATCATTGACATAGCTCAGAAGGACGGGATACACTTAAATAGAAAGGTTGGACTCTCGATAAGCCAAAAGGCTTCCTTTCCACCTGCCATTTAAAGTTAACTGTCTATTTCGCTATTCGTATTCAAGTAGGCGCGTGGTACTCTTTGGGAATGCTGCAAGAGAGATATTCGTTTCCAACGTTCACTGTGTGACGACAGCGACAGGGCGCCACCATCGGCAGGCCGCTGTTATTAAATTGTTCAAACCCAGTTTTGACCTCTGGTTGCGTGGATAATATAATTTAGCTTAGTAGTTCAATGAGAAGTATATTTGGTACGAGAAGGTGTATAATTACACCGTCATTATTTGCGTTTGTGTTTGTGCTTTTGAAAAAAAATGTCTTGGAGGTGTACATTCCGTCACTCCTATAAGAGCGGACTGCATAGTTACATTAAGACTATATTTTATATAGTCATTTGCTTTATTTATTAATTTATATTTGTCCTAATATATGTGGCATGTTTCAAACTCCTTAGCTTCCTTGTTTCCAGGTAAGACTGTTGTTGGACAAATATTGTACTCCACTAGGAATAACACTCGTCACCTGTCTTAGTTAGATGTATGTCGATCGCTAGCAATATTCATAACACAAAATGTTCTGTTTTGATTATAAAAAATAAAGTTTCGCACGAATTTATTTTTTCAAAACAAGCAGGTGAACAATAGACAGCTTTATGTTCTGAAAGACTCTCAAACGTAGTTCTGCATATACAGCTTGTGCAACACACAGAGTTGTAATCATAGAACCAGTGGCTATATTTACAACAGTCGTTCCACCTAACGTACAAACTCCGCACTAGAACAACGCTAGTTCCACTGTTCCCGCCAGCCTGGCTCTTTCCTCCTGCTGGTTGCGCATGATCGGTTTTAGATGACAGCGTCAGCCTTGGTTTCCAGAGGGAACAGTTGTAATGCACCGTGACTAAACATGGCCGACAACGAGGAAGTAAGTAAACATGTATAGTGCATGAATATCGGTTCTTACAATGTAGCTTGCGAGTGTATCTGCACGTCTTGTTGGTGTACTGTGCCAGTTGCACGACACACACCCAACTCCAAATCACACCCAAGACAGTTAGAGTAAATAACACCTAGGTATGTGTCACGCAACCGCTCCACAGAGTTAGATCATTACTCTTTCCCTGGTGTGTTCTGTTTATATCTATTTATATCTATGAACCGCTCCTACTGGCAACACGAAGCAGCCCCAACTACAGCTGGATGACTCACAGCGCGTTGTATTAATGACAGAAGTGGTTTACTGCTGGTATAAATTCTACTACTGTCCTCATAATCATGGATATAATAAGGGTGTTTACTTACATCCAGTCTGTCAGTTTTGCATGTTAATTACTAAATAAGCACAAATTAAATTGTTATATTACTAAATGATTTGTTCCTTTGCATTTATTGCCACTGTATATGTGACTGTACACAGTTCACAGTGACGGTATGTATATCTTCATAAATATGGACATTATCGATTTTACTCAGATGTGTAGGTCTATCAAAATGGCGTGCTAATGACAAAATATTGACTATTTAATTAAATGATTATTAAATATGTAACTACTATTAATTTGGTTATACACATTGCGTAATATGCAGAAACATACATTCCTTTGTGTTTACAGCACCATGCAGAGGACTGACGCTTTTTAAAATTGGTACTGTCTGGATAATTGTATTTGAATTTCTAAATCTAAGATATGGTAAGACGTAACTGGTTCTCAAATGATGCTCACCATCAAAGTGAAGACGCCGCAACTGTGGTTGTCCTGCTGCTGGCCACATGTAATGTCTATCGGTGTCCACTTAGGTATTGGCAAGCCTAACATTTTGCATCGCAATCCAAATAAAAAAACGTTATTGAAAATAACGCGACTTGGTGATGTAATAGCTGATTAAAGGGCCCCGAGATACTACAATCTACCTTCTCCTGCAAAAAGCATATCACTAAGCCAACAACAGACATGGCTGAAAGGCTAGTAGCCATCAAGACTGAAGTAGGCAACAATACAATTGGTTGTTGGTATGATGCTGATTATAAAATAAACAAAGGCCTTTATATTATGCTATTTAAAATAGTTATGTTGGCTACATGGATTTGAATAGGGGCCATGGCTCACCCGAATCACTGAAAATGTATAGAGTACCCTTAGAAGAAAAAAACATTCAAATACCATTGAATGGAGCTTGCAGGCATTATGGCCAAGGACATTTGAATGGTATCTGAATGGTATTTTGATGATATTTTGGATTCATTGTACCGTTTAATAGTATTGAATTGTATTTTAAATTACCACTGAGTATACCACTGAGAGCTACTGAGATATCATTGAATGGTCCAATGGGACTGAATGATACTGATTGGTATTCAATGGCATTCAGTTGTATGCCACTGGCTCTTTTTTGTAAGGGCAATGTGAACATAACAGCCGATTACGATCAAAGTAAATCACATTTTCTTTTATCGTGAAAGTTGATTCCAGCGCATACGTTCAACACACTCAATTCATGAATCACGAAATGCAAAACTGTTCTATGCAACGTGCGCGTGGACATGACATGACTTAAGCACCAAGTCATCAAGAGTAGAAAATACATCAGTCACCGCAGCCTTCTATGTGAGGTGGTCAAAGGTACCCGATTTTGTGTAGACGTAGTGCAAATATTTGTTTGTGAACCGTTTATCATACCCTGTATATGTCCAATGTCAACTAGGAAATGGCGTCACACGGTGGAAAGAATGACGTTCTGATAAACATATGATGTTCTTATGTTTAGCTCTGTTGAAGATAAATCTACCAATCTGATTTACTTTCTTTGTTGCTGCTGTTGGCGCGACCCGGTGATTGTGTGCCCGCGTTACCGTGTCGTGGGAATCTCACTCCACCAACATATGTTTAACTCTTAGTGTAGATCACGCACTTGTGTTATTACAATATATTTCGAAAAAGTTTAATGTGAGACGACATGTGATTGTTGTAAATTTAAAACCCAGCGTGGCAGCTACGAGAGCGACTACCAATAATGGGGTCTGAACCAGTCACCCCGACCCGCCTTAAGTGTATCTTCAACAACCTGGAAATTCCTGGTTAGGATATTGTATTTTAAGTCCATTTTTAGTCCATTGTATTATTTTTTACTGGATTCGTTCGAGATGACAAGCCGTGCTGCACCGTGCTGTTAACATTTCGAGAACAGTTGTGTTATAATGTCTTGAAAATGTAGAGAGTACCCTTAGAAAAAACACTCAAATAACATTGAATGGTACTTGGGCGTATGATGGCCAAGGATATTTGAATGGTATCTGAATGGTATTTTGAAGATATTTTGGATTCTTTGTACCGTTCAATGGTAGTGAATGGCATACAATTATAGAGCCCGGCATGATGAATATTTACTGGACCATGATCCAGTTGCGCGCTGCAGCTAGTGATTTTCCAGTGGGTAGTCGGAAGTTTATATCTGGTATATTAATTTTACTACTACACCGAGGTAGGGTTATGCTTGTAAATGTCCTTTTTTGAACTGCAAAAGTGGGGGGACGTTTCCTATGCTGTCCCCCTCATGCTGAAAAGTTGGGACGCGTCCCCATCGTTCCGCACCGACCGACGCCCATGAACGCAATTACTGCCATAGCGCCACAAACTTGTCTCGAGTACTCGAGTACGAATACAATTACTTTGCTTTTTGGACCAATGTTCTCTAGTACGATTACGATTACTCAGTACGTACAGGTACGAGTACTACGAACACAGAGTACAATTACTCGATCTCTGATATATATATATATATATATATATATATATATATATATATATATATATATATATATATATATATATATAGACACACACACACACACACACACACACACACACACACACACACACACACACACACACACACACACACACACACAAACACACACACACACACACACACACACACACCCACACACACATTACACCTCCTGAACACTTACGTATACTCTCACGTCATCCTTTACTCCTTTCCAGTTATATCGCTGGGTGATTTTTGTCTAGAGTGGCATTGAGGCCACTGTGGCCAGCATGGGGTGCAGAGTGGAGCTGCCACAAGATCTTGGTCTTCTCCTTTTCATCAGTTATGAATTTCTGTAGGATGTTTGTATGTGGCTGGACATACATTAACACTTCAGTTTCTGCAATTATTTTACATACTCATAGTTGTACTGGTGTTCCTGATGAACATCATTGAGGGCCTCTTATTCTCGGGTCGCAATAGTGATGGTAGTTTGAGCGAATTAATTATATATAGTTTGTATTATTCGGCTATTAATTGTAAATAACATTCCTAGGCTTGTACTGATTTCTGAATTTGCAGTGTGATCCATTTGATTTGCTGCAGCATTCGTAATATATATATATAATATATTACTTATAATAAATATATGGATAACTAAATAATTATGCTTGTTTAGTTTAAATATAACGGCTAAAAAGAGTACTCTTTAGTGCCACTTTACATCCTTGTAAGTGATTGATGATGATGATATTTTCTCAGGCAGGACCACCCAGTAGAAATTGTCCGTTGGCATTATTAATACGAAGTGTATATTGCACCTAAAGTCGGTACAATAGTTGTGGGACTATTGCACCGACAGTTTTTCTACGATTGTGTATTACAGCATGGGGATGCGCATGCCGTCGTTGCTGGTGTCAAATAACAGGTTTTGACTCGGCGCATCTGTTAGAACCTTTATCGACTTGCAGAATGCGCTACATTTGTTTGAGCAACAAAAGCACAGTCAGTTTTATACGAGAGACGTCTGAACTTAGAATGCGGCAAAGAAAACGACGCCAAACACTGTTGAAAAAGCGTCGAAAGATAGTACTGCCATGCACCGTCAAAAGTACTATGTCGGTTTGACGGTGCATGGCAGATTTGGAACGAACCACTATTCCAAAATAGTGGTGTGAGTTTCGGCTAGGCTTAGGGTTAGGGTCAGATTTAGGGTTAATTTCGTGGTTAGAGTCAGAGTTAGGGTCAGGGTAATAAGTTTTATACAAGTCAAGTCGGGCTCCCATTGATAGGCAACAGCCTCACATCCCTATTTTGGAATAATGGTTTGGTCCAAATCGACGGTCGGTGCAATAGTCGTGCGTTAATGGACCGACTGTCGGTGGAATATCCATGGCCTTATTAATACATTTTTCAGTTCCGCACTCACGACAAAATTTCGCATACGCTTGTCACTTGCCAAGTGCGTTTTGGTCACCAGGTCCTGCTTTAAGCAGTCCATGTAGAATTTAAATTCACTATCGACACGTCTCTGCATCGTTGTCGTCGTGGAGAGGAATGACAATCTCGAACACGTGCGCGCATAGTCTCGTTTAACCGACTGTTGGTCGGCTGCGTAACTACGCCGAGAAGACAGTCTGGTGATTTTGCCGGTCTAATAGTTTTGATCTAGACAATGCTGCCACCTCATGGATACTGGTTAATCCTGGCGTAATTTCAATTTTTATAAACAGCTGCAAATTTGTATGTCTATTTATTTTGTGTTAATATAATTTAAGGTTTGAATAGTTTTTTTTATAATACAGCATTATTTGATAAAAAAAAGGTATCCTTTTTTAATGTGTATGCTATCCGTGTGGGGCTAGACAATGCTGCCACCTCACGCATACTGGTTAATTATTTTATAAACAACTGTATATTTTTATTTATTCTTATTTTTTAGTCTTAATGTAAGTTCAGTGTTGAATACTTTTCATAAGGATATCATTATCTTGTAAAAGTATATCGTTTTTTTCATAGTTGGCCTGAGAGCCAATCAGCGTTTCTACCCAAATCTGGGGTAAGACCGCCCTGGCGGTTACAAATGCAGAGCATTAGTTTCCCAGGCAGAGTAGAGGGGGTTATAAGTGCTGCCACCTCAGGGAGCCTGGGTAATCGAAGCTAGTGCGCGCAGGAAACAATAGTGTGCAACGTATGGAAAAAGGTGGCCGTGGCTACTGCGCGCAGAAATAATTTATTATGTAACACAGTCGCCGCGGAGGTCATGAACTCAGTCTCGACATTCTAGCACGGGGTCAAAGTTGATAGGCCACCTGAGGTTACACCAGTTCGGCGCGCATGTGCATACGTGGACACACCTGGTGGAGTCAAACGGCCAGGCTATTTGAGCATGCGTTTGATGTGAGAGTTTATCAACGTGGTATCACTTGAAGAACACTAGAACATTTTCATAACTGGCCTAAATTATTGAGGCCTTTTCAAACCGTTTTTATCACCTTTCTTGGTGTGTATATGTGTATCCATCATTTCCGGTACAAAGAAGTCAGATAGTAACTTGTTAATACTGTTTTAGAGCAATTTAATGTCGTCGAGTCGACATAAATATGCCGACGTCACAGGGCGTGAGCGGTTGGCGCACCCCAGCAGCATCACGACCGCAAAGGCAATGTGTTGCGATTTGCGAACATGTCCCCAAAACTAAGGCTACATCATTAATTTTTATTTCGCATAATACAGATTTATTTGTTTTAAGCTTACATTTTAAAACAAAATTAAGACAATTAATGTAAAACATAATTTAAAAAAGAATATCTTACTTTTTGTACCGGAAATGATGTAGAATGACATTCCGACCACATACACATCGACAAAGGTGGTAAAAACGTTTTGAAAAGGCACTTATAATTTAGGCCAGTTAACTGGAAGATTACCGAACACTCATTAAGAGCAGTGGCGTAGCCAGAGGGGGATCCAGCGAGCCGGGCGGGGGGGGGGGCAATGGCCCTTCCAATCCCGGGAAATGCAGGTGGTGTGGAACGGAGGACCAATATATGTCTGCCTAATTCATAGAGTCACAAAATACAGAGAGTATAATCATATAATGATGCCAGTGTAAGATTTTTCTTCCCAGTCCTATCCGTTCACAATAACATTTGTGGATTAAGCTAGAAATTCTCCGCCTCTTTCGCTGGCCGCAGCTCAAGTGGTGACCGTGTAGCGTTTGCGAGACAAAGCCCACCACCAATTGTAGCGTTTGGCGCGAGCGGTCGGCACGGAGGCGTCTAGTGGCAGACAGGAGCACACGTTCACTCACTCATTCTAACCACATACCAATATATATATATATATATATATATATATATATATATATATATATATATATCTGTTTTCCACAGTTTATTACATCAAAATCCTACCAATACAAATATAAGAAACTAGCTAAAATACTCCATCAACTAAACAAATACAAAGTCTAACAAGTGAGACGGCACAGACAGCGTCTGGGATACGCGATCAGTAATTAACACAATATTAATGACACACACGGGTGTTTAGTCTCTCGATCGGGAGAACGGACAGGGAGCGTTGTTTTTCCCAACACAACGTACTGTACGTGACAGAATAGCTCTGCCACAGGGCGCTCTGGGGCGCCGTGTCCCGCCGTGTAACAACTCGGTGTTCCCTGGCAGCAAGCCCAATATGACACAAACACTACGCTGTGACAGTAAGCCTGTCACAGGGCGCTCTGGGGCGCCGTGTCCCAAGTTGAACACGTACGACTTCCCCCGAATAATAAGAAATCTCTATGAAGATGCCAATGAACTTTTGCTACCCGGCAGAGTACCCACATAACAGGGTGGGTTCTCTCATCTTTGACCAGATGGCCCTAAAATTAGCACATAGATTGCTTAGGAAACCTTCCCTAATCTCTTGATTTAACAAGATTTAACAAGATTGCCACCTAGAGAATCAACTCTAGATGGCAGGTGGACAAGGAAGCCGTTTGGCTTATCGAGAGTCCAACCTATCTATCTAAGTATACCCTGCCCGTCTTAGGTATATGTCAATTTTATTTTTAAACATATTAACACTTCTAGCACCTACACAATCAGCTGATAATTTGTTCCATTCGTTTACTATTCTTTGGGAAAATGAAAATTTTCTAATATCTAGTCTACACTGCTTCTTTGCTAATGCAACTCCATGTCCTCTAGTCCTTCTCTCTTCCTTGACCGTGAAAAAAATATTTCTTTCAATATTTTCATACCCATTCAATATTTTAAAAACCTCAATCTGATCTCCTCTCAATCTTCTGGTTTCTAGTGTTGTTAGACCACATTCTTTTAGACGCATTTCATAACTAATATTCCTGAGTTTTGGTATCATTTTTGTTGCTCTCCTTTGTACTCTTTCTAGCATATCAATATCCTTCTTGCGATATGGCCTCCATGCTTGTATACAATATTCTAAATGAGGCCTAACTATTGTTTTATAAAGCGGTATTATTAGTTCTTTTTCTTTGTATACTATATTTCGCCTAATTAATCCAAGAATTTGGTTTGCCTTCGCTGCTGCAATTCCACACTGCTCTGATACCTTCATGTCAGCACTAATGGTTAAACCTAAGTCCTTTTCCTTTACAGTAGTATTTAGTACAGTACCACCCATTGTATATTGTGCATTTTCATTCCCATGTCCTGTGTGGAGGCACTTACACTTTCCAAAGTTAAACAGCATTTGCCATTTCTCAGACCATTCTATCAACTTATTTAGATCATCTTGTAAATGCTGTCTATCTGCATCACTTTTTATTTTCCTAAACACTTTTGTGTCGTCCGCAAACTTCAACACCTTGCTTGTTATGTCATCATCCAAATCATTGATATATATTAAGAATAAAATAGGTCCCAATACTGATCCTTGCGGTACTCCACTCAAAACAGATTTCCAATTTGAAACCTCCCCATCAACTACTACTCTTTGTCTTCTATCAATAAGCCATTTTTCTATCCAGTTAATCATACTATTTCCTATGCCATGGGCCTTTAGTTTAAGTAGTAATCTTTGGTGTGGCACTTTGTCAAAGGCTTTTTTAAAATCTAAGTAGATTATATCTACTGGTGATCCCTCATCTACCCACTTTGTGACATCTTCCAAAAAACATAACATATTTGTTAAGCATGACCTCGCTTTTAAAAACCCATGTTGAGATGTGTTTATCAATTTATTTTTAACAAGAAAATCAACCAAGTGATCTTTAATTAGTCTTTCTAATAGTTTACAAATCACCGATGTTAAACTCACTGGTCTATAGTTCTCTGACTTGCTTCTTGATCCTTTTTTAAATAATGGTATGATGTTTGCTTCTTTCCATTCTACCGGAACCACTCCTTCCTCTAATGCCAAATTGAACACTGTTGCAAGTGGTATGCTAATTTGTTCTACAATTTCCAGTAGTAATTTGGGAGGAATCCCATCCACTCCTGGTGATTTATTATCCTTCATATCTCTTATTTTCATAGCTACCATTTTTGGGGTTACAGTTAGTTGTCCTAAATAGTCACACTCTCTCCCTTCGAACTTAGTCTCTAGTACTGGTAATGTATTAATATCTTCCCTGGTAAACACCGAACTAAAGTATTCATTTAAGGTTTTCTGCCATTAAGAATCCCTCCGTTATTATGTTTCCATCACTACCTTCTAGTGGCCCGACCTTATCTTGAACTTTCTGTTTACTTCGAACATACGCATAAAAACTCTTGCTGTCATGTTTTATGTTGAAAGCTATTTTTTGTTCATAGCTTCTCTTCTAATTTCTAATTTCAGCTGTAGCTTGATTAAGTGCTTCTTTATAAATGGCATAGTCTTCTTCACTTCCAGTATGTCTATATGTATTCCACATCATTTGCTTGTACTTGATTTTTCTAATGGCTTCCTTCGATAAGTGTTTCTTCTTTGACCTTTCCCCCTGTTTTTTCAAGGGGACAAATTTGTCAACGACGCAGTCAATTTCCCTCTTTAAGATATTCCAGCATTCTGTTGCTGTCTTATTCTTCAGTGTGTTATTCCAGTCTATCTTCGCTAAATATTCCCTCATGTCCTTATATCTTCCTTTGTGAAAATTTTTCCTGTACCGTATTTTTCTGTTCCGTTCTCCTTTTACTTTGATGATAAAATGTATCTGGTTATGATCACTACATCCCAGTGGCTCACATATATTGACATTATCAACAAATTCCTTCTGTGAGCTCAAAACTATGTCCAACACGTTCTTGTCCCTGGTTGGTTCTAACACATGTTGAAAAAGGAAACTATCTTGTACTAAATTTAAAAACTCTTGATCCTCTCTCCCAGGACTCTGTAGAGATGTCCACTGTATATGCCCATGGTTAAAATCCCCCATAATAATACAGTCCCGTTTACTCACTTCTTTTATAGCGTTGTGCATTTTTTCATTCTCTTCTATGCTTATGTTTGGACTACGATAAACTAACCCAACAGTTAATGTTGAGTTTCCTGTAACTATGTTACACCAGACAGCTTCACATTCTGCTTCTTTTTCTAATTTTATTTCGTAAGCCTGGATGGATTCTTTAATATATAAAATAACTCCGCCTCCCCTTCTTCCTAATCTATCTTTCCTAAACATTACATATCCTGTCATTCCTAATTCGGCATCTGATATATCGGGGGTGGCCCAAGATTCAGTTATACCTATTATGTGAGGGTCAATATCTTCTACCATAATGTTTAGTTCATTTCTTTTGTTTACTATGCTCCTTGCATTTAAACAAACACATTTATAACCAAATTTCGTAGGGCTTTCCAGGCTGTTTTTTGCTGATTTCTTTTTGCTGTCTTTAGCTATGCCTCTAGTATTTGGCTTCTCTGTGTATCCCCCCTGCGAAACTAGTTTCTAACTAACTGTAGTGTGTTCTTAAGTAAATAACCGTCCTTATAATTATATAGTTCTTAGACTATGCTTTAGGGGGCCTGAATATACCAATAAGTGTATCTGCTCTCCTTGCCATTTTCTCCACATGACCAACTCATGTCAAACTAATCCTCACCAATTGATTCTCTAAAAGTTCCTTCGCTCCAACCTCCTCTCTCAGTTCATCCATACTTCTCTTATCACGTCTCCTATCTCTCAAGATATTTCTTACCAGGATGTTTTCGGAAACCTTGACCGTTTCCTGTTCTGTCTCTGTTAGTGGCATCGTGTCTTGTGCATTCACGAATGCCGGGATAACACACAAGCTGAGCACATTTCCTTTACGTTTACGTGTTATATGTATATTTCCCTTCACGCCTTCTGCTTTCTTCCAAGCGTTAGCACCGCTTGTAACCCTCATTGTAGCCAAAGCTAATTATCCAGTCGATTTTCAATGGGTAACATACATTTCCTATAGTGAATGTTTAAATTATAATAAGCAGCAACGTTACATGTTGTCAAGTTAGTGGATGAAAGCCAACGCGTCATCATCAGAAGGTAGGAATGTTCAATTATAATTTCATCAGAGTACGTGACTACATGCTAGTATTGGTCATGATCTTTGACAGTAGGTTTGGGAAATGTAGCGTGAGGTAAGTGGTGACCGGCTATAAGCGAATATTTTGTAGGGACTATGGGTTTGTGTATATTTAATAATGTGTCGTTTCGCCCTTACATTCTAAATGCGATGCCTGCTATGAACGAGCCACATTGGTTAGTGAACTTGATTGTCATGTCGGTATTCATTCTAAGCGAGTTGGGTTTGACTTATATGTACTGGTACCTGTATATATATATATATATATATATATATATATATATATATATATATATATATATATATATATATATATATATTTATATTGAGTTTGCTTCGTTATCGGATGGCCCCATACATATATATGTATATATATATATATATATATATATATATATCTCTTTTATATCTTATATTTATCCATGTGTTTATTCTGCAGGAAGAACAGACCGGAAAGAGCTCATATGTGAAAGAGTGTGGAAGTTGGTGGTTTGATTGCCTAATTTGTTGCTGGACGGTGAGTTTGCAATTTAACATGTTTAGTATTAGTTTAGCTTGATTTTTGTGACAACGTTTATTGATACGGTGATTTGTTGAAGAAAAAAACCTTTTCTTTCCCACGTGGAAAAGTATATGTACCCATGTCCTATATATCTGAGCATATGTCAAAAGATCACAATTTGTTATGGTCCTATAGTAATAAAGCATAACACAATAGATATAATTACCGCAGTATGGAAATGTGTAAAACATAATGTGATACGGACGATGGAATATTTCCTGTAGAATATATAATGTACCTTTCACATGCAGGTTAACATAATAATAACACAAGGACATGAAGATGGACGTGTACATTTTGCACCAACATGGCTTGATATTTGCAGTGATACGTCTCGTTTGGAAGACCTATCAACATGTGTCTTTTGGTTTCACAAAACCAATGGCAACATACGTCTCATAGGCAACATACGTCTCATACGTGCCTGCTGGAAATCAAACTCCGTGCATACATGTTATGAATATTTTACCAAAGCTAAAAATAAGTTGTAAGCACGCTTTGCTGGTTACGATTACAAAATAAATATTCTGCGTATATCGTAACAAATTGGAATGCATGCGGTATTTTTATTGCAGTTTTACGTGGGATGTTTCTGGTTTGGAGCTATTATTTTGGCTTTGATGCTTCTGTCGTTACAACGTAACATAGGACACGTCAGCAGCGTGGGGACTATCCACTTGAAAGCGTTGATATCCATGTTGTTAATTGACGCACACTTCTTCATCATTGGCCTTCTGTGCTTAAGTCCACTTCTTGACAAAAGGACAATGCGCAGCATCATAGCAGTAAGTAATGTTTTTGTTACGACGTGACATACCTCCAGTAGGCAAAGGCAATTACAATAAAATGTAAATAAAAAAAATATTATTGCACACTATATAAGATAACAAAGTACTGTTCTGTCTAAATCCGAGTGTCGTTCTTGAGCGGTTATCGGCTTACAGAGTATCTATGTGTGAATATGGTAACTCTGGATTAGTGTCAATGAACTATTGTCAGTATGCATCTACACCAATGTACGTCCGAGTATTTCTATGACTATTCGCCCAGGACACGGATAATGGTCTGAATGGTCAGCTATCCAATGGGGATGCCTGCGCGGAGACCGAAACATTGTGTTAGCTGAGGATGGCCGATTTCTCATGTAACCTATTGGCTAGCATACATGTCTGTCACACCAATAAATGCCTATAAAGCGAGTGAAAAGCGACATCTTTTTTGGCCATTCACTTCCGACATAGTTTGTTTATCAACATGTCACGTGACTCATGCCTTAGGTTAGTTCATAGACAATATTCCTATCTTGTGTTGTTGCATACCAGGCTACTGATTTAATCTCCCTCAAAAACAAAACAATCCGCTGCGGTTTTGTAAGAAATTTGCTTATCGTTGTCTGCTCTAACAGGGAGGTCTGCTGGTTAGAGCGTCGAATTTGTGATCTAGTGGACTCGTGTACGGTTCCTCCTATTTCGGTGTTAGTATTAATGAACGTAGTACAAAATTCCCGTGGGGGGGGGGGGGTAACAATACAAAATGGCGTGGCACACCAGGTGTCACAGTGTGCACTGTTGCCCGAGAGTTAAATTTGTACCGTTCGTGGCGAAAGAAGGGAGCAACGGTTTTGAACATCGGTAGATTGATTGATTCGAGCGTCATTCCTTAACATGTAGTAGGGCAGTTGTTGTCTACCCATCTCTACCCTTAATATATGTTCTAGTACTCTTCACTGCTGTTTCAGATTATGCTCGTTTTCGCTGCGACAATGATCATTGACACAACTATTGGAGGTCTTGCAATTAGCTTCAAAGCAAAGGTATTACTTGAAGTATATGCTTATTCTCATCGTAATCATTGTTACTTTAAATATATTACGTACTGCCCGAATAACAACGGTACAACAACTGATAAAATATTTCATGCGGGTTTTCATTTCCATTTTCTCGATTATAAGTAGCTACATTTCATGCTACTCGATGCTACTTATATGTCTTTTCAAAAGAATGGAGCCAAGCATCATTTCTTTAATCTCAAAACGAAGCTAGCGTATAATCTGTCTCCGAGCTTATAGCAACTGTTTGTGAGAAACGTTGTTTACAGTCGTTTTCCTGGTTAGTTTTCCCACTGCGGGAAGCATAGGCACTGAGATGGAGTGATTACAATACAAATATACTCGAGTACGAGTATGATTACAGTAAACGTGCATAAGTGCGGGTACTCAGAAAAATATTGTACTTGAGTATGAGTACGATTTCTTTAGAATGTACTCGAGTACGACTACGATTACGACTGGAATATAATCTTGATTACTTTCATGATTACTTTAACGAACATCCTGTTTCTAACATAAAGGCGACTTTCATGGAATCCTTAGTATCCCCTTTGATCGTTAGTCTGGCTTCAAGCTGGCACCAGGTTATCCTTATTTCCTGGCTGACTTAGAAGTTGAGCTGTAACACTTCCTCACTAAATCATTAGCAGTATCTCTTCTGAAGGCAACATAAGCTTTTTGTTATGGACCTCCTAGCTTAATATAACAAGCATCATATTTTGGCCTTTACGTCTGTGGATAGAGGTCTTTCAGTCAGTTGTCACTGTGATGTAGTTAGCAAAAACAGTACTCCTAGCACTGGTCTGCCTATCATCATATGAGCAAAACTGTAATTATGCATATAAGCTAGATGTATCACTATATGAGTTGCTTTTCTTTTACCTACACAGTAAAGAATACCCATAGTAATTCATCCTGAAAACGAAACGTATTTGAAAACTATTTGAAATACTTTCCAATGTGTCTAAATATATTTATATTTAAACGTATCTGTATTTGAATACTCAAAAGGTACTCGTATTATGAGTACAGAGTACGATTACACCATCTCTATCATTCCCTTAATTCCCAAAGGATTTTGAAATAGCCTTGAAAAACACTTTATCACTGCTTTAAGTCACGATGTTAGAACATATAAAAATATGTGCATCATAAAGTAATCCACACGCCAAATGTAATCGTAATGCATAAGCTAAACGCCTTTTCAATAAGAAATAAATCAAATGTTGTCGTTTTCCTAGATTCGATACTTGGTCCTGCGCGACTTATGATATTTATGTTTAAGCCCCCTCCATTCTTTTGGGTAAAATGGGTAAATGTTAGCTAGGCTGGAGGCGTCTATATCTTATAATGTGTGCAGTCTAAGTATAAAAGTATAGCGTTGTACTTGTTATTCTTGCTATTAACTACCAGCTTCTTCGAACTTTGCAAAACGTAACACCATACAAATGCTTAGGTAATATCATCTTGCGTATTTAAAACATTTTAGTTTCATAAACTTATTTAATACTCAGTTCCTACTATGTCAAATGTTCGTTTTAAAATAATATATTGTTACATTTCATTATGTGATGTATTGCTTTTGTAATATTCGACAGATCAACGGAAACATTGGAAATGCGTGGAAGGATGCACTGACCGAAAGGTTCTACGATTGGGACAATTCCTCAGAATACAGCTTTCAATACTACGAGGTACCGTAGGTGTACCAACAACATAACAAACGATATATAGTATTCTTTCAGTTGCTGTTAAATTTGACTGAACTGAAAAAAAAAACTCAAGACGTCATATGCGTGTCATGTATGTAAACAGTTATTATCGGATGCGTTTGTGAAATTAATTAAATTCTTCTTGGAAATTGGCAACATAATCGCCGTATCTTAAGATTTTGTAATACATCTTTGTGTGGCGTTAACCATAACGAACATTGTGCATGTCATATGTGCATGTTTGTGTTCTCTGTACAGAACAAGTACCAATGTTGCGGAGTAAACGGTACACAGGATTATGTAAACGGCGAATTCACAGGGAAGGTAGGTTTCATTCAAAATAAACTTTCCAGTATTGCGGGTTAGTTTTCGGATAGATTACGATTACGACAATGTACGTATGTGTGGCAATACCAGCAATTACCACTGGCTGTACAAAGGTTCATTCATTAACAATCTGCACATGTATTGATTACACGAACCATTAGGATATATGCATATATATACAGTGAC
>OZ024855.1:54436784-54459284 GCA_964017155.1 Oasisia sp. SBJ-2009 | reverse complement strand
TGTATAATGCATTGATATTGGCACTTACTATATATATATATATATATATATATATATATATATATATATATAGCTTGCCAGTGTATCTGCACGTCCTCGGCGTTATTCGTTGTGCGGTACAGCGCGGTGTATGGAAATGTTAGGCGAACGGAAACAGGTAGAACTGACCTAACTAAAGTCTAAACGCACTTTCAAGTTTTACACAAACACTGAGCGGGTGCTACTTCACACATAGTTAAATATTGATATCATGTACACCAATATGAAAGCATAATGTCTACATTAATGTACATTTACAGTCGATGGAACGTCGCGGGACGTTCGATCGAATTTAGTGCCAAGATGGCGTTGTTTTGGCTGTTCTGTCTATTGAGCACACATAGTCTTACGGCAGGCACACGCTTGCTACGCGCCTGCACGGTCAATAGCTTACCCATTATATATATATATATATATATATATATATATATATATATATATATACATATATATATATATATATGAAAAAGGTATTTCACCATATAGGGATAGGGTGACATAATTGATTTTGGTCATGGTTTCTGTTGACAAACGCTGTGCAACGACATCAACGTGGAAATATAGGGCTAGGCACAGTTTCTTTTAACAATTAATTACATGCAGCCTAATCCAGTCTATAATAACATTATATACACTATTTACAATGACCTCACGCTGGTTTCATTAACACTATCAAATGTGTATATCTAACAAAATAAAATTCGTTACTTTCATAAAATACAAAACAGCAAAATTCACCAAGTAAAACCAACCTTAATTGCATGGTCGAATACGATACAGTGTAACATATTTATCCTACTAACAAATCGCGCACTGGCATTAGTGCAAAACATATAAAAACGAGTATGTTTTGCAAGATCATGTTATCGGTTCGCGGCAAGAAAACGCGGACCATAATCTCAGGTGGAGAATTTAAAGGCCGAGAACATGTGATCAGTGCACGACAACGTAATCGGACCGCGCCATTCCTACTGTAAATGTGCATTAACGTAGATATTACGATAGCTTTCACAATGACGAACATGTTAAAAATCCGTTCCGGAATTGTTCTAGCACATATGTCGGCCCGACAGGTGTGCTAGAACGACTCAGTCGACTTTCATCGGCTCAATCGGCTGTAAATGTACATTAATGTACATATTATGCCTTGATATTGACGGACATGTTAGACTATGTCCATAATTAATGTGTGAGGTTTCGGAGTCATGCGAGTTCAACAGCTAATTGAGGATGATTTAAACAAGCGTTCCGTAAAACATGCAAACAAATCCACATTAGTCGCTAGAGGCGCTGACACGCAACTAGGGTCTAGGTCAATGTTGACGTCGAACCACCTGCCGAATCAATTAGAACAAATGAAGAATTGTTTTTCGTGTTTTCTCTCAAATCAGTCATGCAGTATTTCTGCCAGGGGGCTTCCACAAATCCACGTTAGTCGCTAGAGGCGCTGATGCGTAACTAGACCCTAGTGTGATGCATACGGCGAGCTGTAGATGATTTTAAACATCCGTTTCGGTATCGAGATTTTAATAAGTGTTCTGGGTTGTTTCTTCGATATTAACGAACCTATATGGCAAGACGTTTGTCAACATGAATTGCTGTTTATCTGTGCATGGAACGCTGGAAAGAACAATAGCATGTTTTTCACACCAATTAAACTGTTAGAAAATATATATATATGAAAACTATTCCAAGATGTTTGTCAAAATCAGTTGCATTTCTTGTACAAGGAATGTGGGGAACAATATTGCACATTTACCATAACAGTTTCTCCAACAAGAACATGAAAACGATTACCTAGAGTAGCTATGTTTCTCCATACACCCACTTTACATTATTAGTATGTTACAATGACATGTTCAAAAAACGATCGTTCCATTAATAACGTAACCTAGGTAAACCTCATATTGTACGCCAGATGGCGACACTTGGCGACCTTCACGCAACCATGGACCATGGTCACCTATAAGGTCTGACGTTCACTTCGTGAAGTCAAAAAGTACGGCTTAATAGTAAAAAAAAAGAGTAGCGACGGATTCATGAACTTTGATTGTGTGTCCTGAAGTTATTGTCATGTCATGAAACTTGATTTTTACACAGACAGTTCTTATTAGGCTTCATGAAAACAGACCTATCGACATTTTCTCTATATGCTTTGTTGAAGACGAATAATGCAACCTTCAAGAACAAGAAATTGGAAAGTACTGAATTCAATAAACAGACAAGAGTTAATGTTGGATCAAAATATTATTAATAGCAGTACACTTCATCGGCATATGAAACCACTATATTTTGAACAGGAATATTCGACTTCTCCCTTATTGTGTTTCCGCCGACCATGGCAAATGGCAGTCAATGATTACACAATTGCCATAACGAACTATCCATTGAATCCTGCTTGTAATAAGAACACAGACAATGGATGACTAGAAATGTTACTTTTATTAAACAAATCGAATGCAAATGATCGGTCAATATATAATACATTAACTAAAACATACAAAAACAGAAACGGTTGATACCGAGTGATGGAATAAACAGCATTGCCATAGCATTTCCTGAATATATTCAAACACTGCCATTGTCTTGCGCTGCGCAAGGCACATCTACAAACATACTTCATGGTATCAATATAATCCCTCATCATATATATATATATATATATATATATATATATATATATATATTATGCAGTTAGAGTATATGTAGTTTAATCTTCTCTTTTTAAATGTCCTTACAGGTTTACCGTCATTTAGGCACATCCAAATACATACTTCATGGTATCAAAATAATCCCTCATCATATATATGTATATATATATATATATATATATATATACATATATATATATATATATATATATATATATATATATATATATATATATATATATATATATAATGCAGTTAGAGTATATGTAGTTTAATCATATAATAATTATGGATCCATGTAGCTTTTGTTGTTGTTTTGTGTACCAACTGAGTAATTTCCGTTTCAAATATGATAGAATGAATTTCAGAATACGAATCAAGTTGAATTTGACTTCGAATGCAAGAACAAAGGTAGCCAAAACTGTTCCTGCAAATAGCAGTACAAAGGCTCCAAGCGTGTCTTTAACGGTCGCTGGGTCTGGGACGGACATTTCTCTTTCTCTGATGGAGGAGCACACGTCACGAGGGTAGTACTGGGCGCGCCACCGCTCAATGAGTCCCGTCTCAAGCAGGTTGTTGATTCTGAAACACAAAGTAAACCTTCCTGATCACGTTCTTATCTACTAATGTCCATTAAACCGTCACAGTTTTATACACCGTTTTCTTACGCTGTAACTGATAACTTGTCACGCGCACATGCGTGAGTATATGCATGGACGTGTGTGCGTGGCTTGCTGGCCAAGGTCAATGATACAGGCTTTAGACAAACACATGCGGTCGTGGCGTGGGTTCTAATTCTAGTATGCTGTCTTGGCCTGGGTCTAGCTGGAAATGTTTGTGCGAGCCTAGGCCGGGGATAAAATCTAACATATTTTCAAGCTATTGGAACAATCATATATAATATTTTCATATATAAACTGCCATGCATAAAGTCATCATGCCTATTATTTTCTGCGTCTACGCATATCAGTATTCGTTTTGGCCGTGCATTAATCGATGACTACAATAACACTTGCCCCTTCACAAACGTTTTGTTTTCATGAACTTACATCTTGTTAAATGCTGGAAGATACGGCGAATTCTCTGGCATGACAAAGGCAAATGACGACGGAAAGAATGTCTCTTTGGCGACTATAAACCGGCAGTCTGTGTACGTGACAGTCTTTATTGCTGTCGTCTCTCCTAGGAAGATGTAGTTGCCTTTCTCTATCTTCTTTATCATATCTGGCCACCTCTTCACGTTGTTCTCATCATACTGCAAGCTCCGTTGCCACAACCTCTGGTAGACGTCGACCTTCGACTTCTGAAATGTTTTTTTATTGTGTAAGAACATTTATTGAGCGATAACAAATCCCTGCTATGGTTATATCCACGTTTGCGTATATGTATGCATGTATGTGTATGTATGTACATATGTATAATAATAATAAGAATGTGTATATATGTATCGCTACAACAGTCGTTATTTTCTAGACACTTAAAGCCGGGTAACATGTATTAAAGTTTCACAAACCAGTCTTGCTCCAATCTCTTATTATTCTATCCATGGTCTGCCCCGTTTCACAGCGCAACTGGAACACAAAACGAAGTCTACTACGACCGTCGTACCCCCATGAGAGTGTAGATGGCCGCCCCAGCCGTGGTGCCGTACATGTAGGTCGACTGGTCCGCCAGTTCGCGCAGACTCTGCACGGGGTACACCGTCTTCGGCACAGCGAGCACCGCCATCAGATTGCCCGTGTACGTCGCCGCGACGACGATGACGAAAAACCACCAGCAGGCCACCATGATCCGTGTCGCGTTCAGACGTGGGTTCCAGCTGGAGCCTACAGCACACGACAAAGCTACGTTGTCACACCTTTACCAGCATGCTTTGGTTGTTCAACTGTGCAGACCACAGATCAGAGATGGAACGTTTCCCCTGAAGCGGTCACACATAGAAGCTGAGCGAGGCACCTGGCGCAGCTTGACCCGGAAGGAAGCTAAGTTCTAAAAACAAATCAGGCGGAAGAAAAGAGACTGCTCCGCAAATCCAGTGCAAATTGCTGCTCTTCCATGTCCAAAATGCGACAGAACGTTTCGTGCCCGAATCGGCCTTATCACCCAAACTCGGACACAGAGCCTAGCGATCAGTGATGTCATGGTCATCATCCCCGATACATGGAAAAACAATATATATATATATATATATATATATATATATATATATATATATATATATATATATATATATATATATATATATATATATATATATATATATATATATATATAATTATTTGGATGGGGCGCTACATCAGAAATCTCTGTCTCTGTCTCTGTCTCTCTCTGTCTGTCTGTCTGTCTGTCTGTCTGTCTGTCTGTCTGTCTGTCTGTCTGTCTGTCTGTCTGTCTCTGTCTATCTATCTATCTATCTATCTATCTATCTATATATATATATATATATATATATATATATATATATATATATATATATATATATATTTAGAGAGAGAGAGAGATTTCTTACATAGCGCCCCATCCAAATAATTGTTCTGGGGCGCTTTACAACATCGAAGGTTTCCAAAACTAATAGAGAATTGCGAACAAGAAAGTCTACTACGGATTTAACTGTTCGTCACCTTGCTGGAACAAGGCTCCGAAGATCAGCCAGAAACACGTGTCGTGCAGAGTTCTCGCGGCTTCGCCTATGTGAGTCTCTCCACAGTTCGCTGCGACGAGAATGATCGTCATTATCGACACCGAGAGGAAGAGAAATAGCCAGACTTCCTGGCGGAACGGTCCCGAATACAGCAGCAAGCCGCGTTCAACTGGTTTCATCATCATAATCTGCCCAGACTCGCGCCAGTACGGCGCCGTGTAGTCGATCACGGAATCGCGGATGTCAGTGACTGTAAATTTACCTAAAGCCCAGTCGACTTCCTGAAATAGAAACACGTCGAACAATAGAATTTGTATTTATTACTGTCCACTGCACAGTAAGAAATTTCCGTAATATGTGAACCATCACGAAAGTGGATGAGACAATCGTGAAAGTGAGGATAGGGAAGGTATGGCATTTATAACAACACCAGCAATGTGAACAGGATGACGTAGCATGATTTGATATGTGTATTTTGTATGCGAACATTGGAGATAGATTACGCACACGCACACGCACACGCACACGCACACGCACACGCACACGCACACGCACACGCACACGCACACGCACACGCACACGCACACGCACAAGCACACGCACACCACCACGCACACGCACACGCACACACAAACACACACACACACCAAACTTCAGGTAACATCCAACATTACCGATGACGTCACTTACCCCTCTCTTTACCATTCCCACCATGCCATTCCACGAACCGTTCGCTTCCGGGGAGCCCCACTTCCCGTCTGGGGGCAGCACGAGGCGATATCTATAATATATGTAAGAATGCGGGATTGCGATCGCGTGATGCAACTTAGTTTCTCAAAGAGGATCGTTAACACACAAGTGTACGTTTTCTTTCGGAGTGTGTCTGTGTTTGCATGCGAACCTGCATTCTTACTTGACTGATATTAGTTATTATATATTTTTACTATGTTATGCACTGTGTAGTTGTATGCTTCTTTATGTCTGTATTTTAGGGGGAATATAATATCCGGGTTTTTGGCAGGAACGATTGCATAATAATAATCTTATCAAAGTAGCTTTGTATTAGCGTTGAAGAATAGAAGGAACAGTCACATTGATAAGCACACTTTTTGAAATTATATGGAAAAAGGCAAAGCTGCTTCCATTAATAGAAAACATAGTTGGAAATACCATTCATATGAAACAATGAATAGCATACGAATATGGTTATTGTTCGTAGTGTTTACGTAGGGAGATATGCAGTATACACGTACGTAAAATTTAGTGATGTCGCAAGTGTGTCCAATATTCTTATGGCAATACCAGACCACGCAGTTGTGCCGTTTTCACTAGTGGTTTTGAAATGGAACACATTCAACTGAAAATACAATGGACACAATAATTCATACATATAATATCGCAGTCATTGTAGTTACAGGGCGACTTGTCCTTGTAAATACATTTGCATACGTGGACATATACACACATACATTATACGATAACATTATACACACATCATATCCGTGTTCATGTGAAATCATATACACATATTCATATATGCACATACTGAAGTGCACGTATACGTATACGTACAGGTACACACAAAAAAGCACTCGCGTACATACACACACCGACATACACACACACCGACCGGCCATACAGACAAGCACACGCAATTATTTCTCACACAGATATGCGCATCCCTAGGCACGCTCGCACACACACACACACACACACACACACACACACACACACACACACACACACACACACACATACACACACACACGCGAGCTGGCGCGCGCGCACACACACACCTATACTTTCATAAAACATGTATATTTATTCAGCATAGTACACTGCTGCAACAAGAAGAAGAAGCGCTAATGTTATCAACATACCTGTAGATACAAAGACCGACGAGATGATGCCCATTAATCGTGACAAAAATTTGATTTTTGACACAAAATGCATTATTCACCGAATTGCTGTGCAAACAATTGCCTTCTGTATTTGCTTACCGGTGTGGTGATGATGGTAAATGTCTTGTTTGTGAATTTCACAAGTGTCCAGATGTCACGCAGAGGTTGTGAAAAGCCAGTATCTCGTCGCCAGGTTGTCACCCGAGTGAGTTGATCCGAGGCAAGCGACATGATCCACAAAGAGTATTCTCGCCTACTCCTTCCCGTAGACAGCTTCGGCAACAATTGCTTAATGTCAAACACTAGGCAAAGGATGCTCGAAAAATAACTTTAGATGAAGGACTATTACATCAACTGACGATTATTGTTGTTAGAAGATCGTGATTTACATATACAATGTAATACAATACAATACAATACAATACAATACAATACAATACAATACAATACAATACAATACAATACAATACAATACAATACAATACAATACAATACAATACAATACAATACAATACAATACAATACAATACAATACAATACAATACAATTCAATTCAATTCAATACAATACAATTTAATACAACACAATACAATAAAATACAATAAAACTGTATTCATCCCTGTATGGGCAATTACATGTATACTATGTTCATTTGGACAAAATGTCAATTTTATGTTTCGTTCTCATAGAATGAAGACAACAGCAAAAATAAAAAGACAAATCTGAAAAAGAATATATTCTAAGCAGAGTGAGACTAGTAGGACATGTACGTAGGAAGATATATATATATATATATATATATATATATATATATATATATATATATATATATATATATATATATATATGAAGGGGAGAGGTTGTTAATAAAGGAAATATAGTAAACTATGTGTTACTATATAGTGATGACCCTGACTGACGTGATTTTAACAGGGGCAATCTTCGTGCAACCAGCAACACAACGATGAGGTTAGTGAAGACACACATTCCTGCATTGTTCAACGCAGTGTTGTCACAAACAGCTAAATTGTAGTTGACCACGTCAATGTTAAGACGGCTGTTCCAACAGCAAAACAAGCGGCACTGACTAAGGCAGACATAGCGGCCGCACGGACTGCAGTCGCCACTAACACCGACATGCTAGCTGCCGCTGGGGCAGCTGCCGAAGCACATCCGTCGGCTACACCCAGTGTCAAAGCTGTGGCAATTAAGTTGCCAGCGCTGTACTTCGAAAACCCAACTAAATGGTATCTCAACTGCGAAAGCATGTTTCGTGTAGACAGTATTCAGCCTAACAGAACAAATTCGATCACTGCACACAGGCCATGTCAGACAATCCCAAAGTAGGGCGTCAATACCAGAGAATCCCTACATCGCAATCTCAAAATCGCCTGCATCTCCGTAACCTGCTTCAGCGATTAGCTGATTATGTACTCGTAGTGAAGCAAAGAAGTGTACTTTCGGACAACAACAGCTAGGTTTCTTTGGTCATCGGCTGCAGAAATGTTGCTGCCACTTAATTTCTGAGTTGGTGAAACTCAAAGACGCGGCGCTTTCATCTGCGTGGACACATATCCACACCGAACCTTTTCGACGCTACAAAGATGCATTAACATCCACGACACACTCTGCACAACCATCACCTACCGCACAGACAAACATCAACACCGTCGCTTCTGATACGGCAGTGAGGGCGTTCTTACAACCAGGCGCGATGTGGACACCCACATCTTTCTTTTGTCGGAAGATGTATCCCGCAGAAACGAAATGTTCTGCATTTGACAAGGAATTTCTCGCAATGTATCTGGCTGTAAATAAGTTTCTAACTGTTCCCAAATCATAAGTCTCTGACATAGGCTTTCAGCAATGTTTCAGACACATGGACTTCGCGTCCACATAAACTTATTTCCTTCATCTCAGACTTTAATAGTAACGTGCGCCGTGTTCACGGGGCGGTCGAAGTGGTGGCCGATGCTGGCCGGGGACATATGTAAAGATTCGCTGGCAGTGATACCTTACAATTATCAAAATGATCATGAAAAAAAGGAAGCCAAAAGTTGAACGCAAACTCAGCTGGAATGACGTAAACAATTAAAGTGTAAGCCAGTGATCGGAAGAAAATCGCCGCAGAAGATCAAAAACGATGGGAATTACTGTAGAAGAAGACCAACACAACAAAGCACCCTAAAACCAAACGGGAAAGAAGACATGTGTTACAATACTGAACAAATTGCCTTACGAAAAATCATAAAAGACAAAATTTAGCACGTACTTGTGGCAAACATGTCAGCCCTGGTGATTGAGACTCCATTCGAAGAAGTAACACCTTCTCGCCCGGCACAATTGCACCCTGCCATGTGCCGACTTCGCGTACGAGGATAAACCAATTCCACTGTGCCATCGTCAAGTTGTACTTTCTACCCTAAATGACAAGTGACAAGCAAAGCATGACCAATGATATACGATAACATAATACAATAACACGCATCCACAATCAAGTAAAACATCCTGTATTCGAGTTCGTTAATTAACGAATCTTGTTTGTCGACAGTGTAGCATACTTAAGTAATGTAATACTCGCTGACAGTCTTGGCAGTGGCAATTACATTTAGCAGTTCTAGTAAACTTTAGTTTATGTATAGCCAAACCTCTGTGTCACGGTTTCATGCAATAAAAAAAAGATTATATATCTATAATAAAACAGCACGTATTTAGCGTTGATAGACTGACAGATCAACCTGTCTAATTAATCATTCTTCAACACACACATAATCAATATATATAAGTTCAACATAACATAATATTTATGTTAATACTGGACACGATGCATCACGAATTCATAGTTGACTTATTTATCGCACAATGATTGTTCTTATGTAAAAGGGAAACAAAAGATTTGTTTTCGGTCTGAGCATAATTTTAAGTAGAATCTGATGATCATGCAACCAGACAGTTGTAATTAAAACAAATAATGATATATAATTCAGTAGAAAGACTGCTGAATTTACAAGAAAAAGGTTTTCATTAAAAAAAATGTATACGTCAAGAGTTTCTACTCTATAAAGCTAACCGGTCGGCGAACGTGAATACTTCGATTATTGCCGAGGCCCAATTAACCCGTGCAACGGCCCAGCGTTTTGTTAGAAGTTGTACAGGAAATCATCTCAATTGATAATGCCGCATTCAGTTATGTAAGTTGCATTATTGCGAGATGATAATCCCATACTGTCTTGGCCAGTAAAGGTTTTACTGGCCAAGACAGTGTTTAACACTTTACGACGTAAGTAATCGCAGAAATAGTTTCCTGTCAACCTTTAAAACTGGGAGTTTAACTAGACTTTTAAATCGAACGGAATACGAGAAATCAATAAATAAGCTGACGTATTAGCACAGTTGTCAACATGAAAACAAAATAAATCATAATATTACAACTTTGCTGCAAAGTTCACTACAAACAGTCCGTGGTCTAGTTCAGCCTCCGTCGCCAACATTGCATTGTTTCCTTGTTTCACTCGGCCGAATACTAAAAAACGCTTAACGGAATCAATAAAAGGAAATAGCACTTACTATGTCAAGTAGATGTTTCCCCACTTCACGTTCTGCCAAAATGAGGATACTTTGTGTGTCGCTTTTAACGTGTTGCCATGGTAACTGGTGATCGTTGTGGTGATCCTTAACGTCGATCTTACATAAGGTGACGAATCCTGATGTCAACGCGTTGGTGACGGCAGCTGCATAGGATTTATATTCATCTGAAAAATAACCACATCAATCATACATATAACATTTTCAAAATTATTCGAATACGTGTTTGTTATGCAGTTGTTGTCCTCAGTCATGTTGGCTTCGCCGACAACATGCTCAATGCACTAGTACATAGCATACCTGATCTGCAACAAATGTTGAGTATCAAGATGATGAAAATTAAAGACAGCGGTGATGCTTGAAACGACACGCCAATATAAAAATATCAAAATTATGGAGGTAGAGAACGTTGAAAGCCACATCTACCATGGACAGTAATATAGCATCAAATGTACAACAAAGGCAAGAACTAAGATTCAAAGATGAATATGATGACCGGCTAGACAGCATTCGCTAGGCACCACGGCATAACCAAAGGTAAGGTTATAACCCGCTTGAAGAGACAAATCTACAGCTCATGCGCACTTCCAGCAATGCCACACTGCACGAAGACATGGATACCACCAGTCTGGTTAAGACCAAGCTATCAGCTGGACGAAGAAGGATAAAAGAAATATGCTACACGTCACATATCGTGACAGAATTCAAACATCTAGGTATGCGAGAAGGCGTAGGTAATACTCCCGATTGAAAACAATCAGAAGACAGACATGGCCTTCGGCAGCATACGTCTGGAGGATACGATGCCAATAGAAATTTAGGAAGTGAAATAAGAACATATATATATATATATATATATATATATATATATATATATATATATATATATATATATATATATACACATATATATATATATATATATATATATATATATATATATATATATATATATATATATATATATATATATATATATAAGAATATATAAGAAGACGGGTGAAACAATGGAAGAGCACCTTCTCATAGAGGGTAGATTAGACAAGCAAATTAGATCTTAAACCAGTTTACTGAGACCTTCGTTCCAACATAGTACATTACAGTTGCACAGTGATGGCGTAATTTTCTTTGTATTTTTTCCAGGCAGTTAAGCAAATGGCGTTTACTCGGCAATGTTCGTTTTCCTTGTAACAAATATAACTGAATGGTTTGAATATCTGACGATTCATCATCAACAGTTGTGTTTACAAATCTGTTTATCCTCTATACACGTCCACGCACAATATATTTATAGAAATCAATGTCACCTATATTTGGTAATATTTTAATAATTAATTTGTTGACAGACTACGCGCCATAAAATGTATGCCCTTCATTCGTATTGTGCCAATCCATAACACTTTGACACGCTAGCTGTGCTCCTCATAAACCATTATCTCCAGTTGATACGCCAACGACAGGCAAATACTTAATGTAATTAAAACGATCACATCTGCATTAATTGCCCGGCTTCATTCTGCTGGCTACTGTGTCAACAAACTTCACTAAGCCATCAACTGCCATATTCTTATATTAAATGTTACTTGTTACCACGTAGGCAATATTTTGTGTTATACGTGTACTTTGTACGTGCCTGATATATTACAATACACATGCGTTGCTGATGATGGTACAATAAACATATTGATTGTTTATTCCCAGCCATATCGGGGAAATGGTTTAAACCCCAGAACAATGGGGCAAATCGGTCTAGAGTAAGTCGCTTGTAAATTGCGGTTGCCACATGATCAAATTGAAACAAACCACAATATATGTAAACGCCTGGTTTTGCCACGTATTTCTTATTGACATATATTGACATGGATGTCATTGAAGTTGGTTTATTCCCACGTTTTATAATATGCACTGATTCATATAAAAGGGACTTACATCGTACCTGGCAAAAATAACATATTGTTATTGTTATTGTAGAGAAATAATATAATATGTGGTAATGGTGTATAACCACATGAAGCATACCAGTATAAATTAGCAGGACGTTTGCAAGTTTAAGTTGCCGTGTCGTGTCCAGAAATAACTGCGCGGCGTCGTTTACGTCTGCCCAATCACAAGAGTCCGGCAACACGTAGACGGGTTGTCTGCTGAAGACGAAGGACCGGACTTGAGGAAGGCTGTAGCACGGTACTTCCATCACCGCCCCGCGGCTAGTGTTCGCTGAGATGACGTATTTATAGGCTGCAACGTAAGAGTCATATTCCTTCCGAAAATGGCCGATGTATTTTCTCTCTATGTAACATTATATAACTTATGCGTATTAAAGGCCATATCCTGGGATAAAATGTACTCTGCCCATTAAAGGGATATTCCAGTCAGTGAGTGTTTCACAGTATTTAGTTATATGATGTATAATATATTGGGTGTGCATAGTAATTGTGTACAAAGATCTTTAATAAACAATAAATTATACTATAATTTTACCAAATCATATGTAATCATGGATTTAGGGCACTGCCATATTGAACCTGTCACTGACTGGAATATACCTTTAATAACAAATAGTTGATGCACTTTCAAATGATGATATTGCCAACATATTTAAATATCGTAAAAGAGTATAAGACATAAAGAATCCTTTACATTTGCCATTCTACGGATATTTCCGAGGATCCCCTGTTTGGATTTGTTGCTCTAGCGTGACGTCAGTCGTGGTTTTGGGGGGAAATCTAGTGCAGGATATTCGCGCGGTGGCGTGCTAATAACATTGAGAACTCTGGCGATCCTTGCAATGTTTTCTACGGCTGTCACAATTCTCCACCTCGCGGTATTTCCCGAAAACAGACTTTTCCAAGCCGATACTGTGACCGCTCCCGTTTAATGTCAATTTTAAATATGTGTAATCAAATTTTTGATTTCGGGGTTATCGTTATATTGCGTAATACCTAACGTACATGCATTGTTTTTAGTTTTATAATTATTTGGGTCAAAATATGGCCTTTAAAAATGGAATGTGTACACTAAATAAATGCATATGACATACAACGTATACATAAGTCTACTATACAAAACACTACTCCAAAGGTACTAATGATTAATGTATGTTTGAAATTACTAGATTGGTACTAACCAACTGAATAAAAACGTATTATCTCGTGCAGATAACTCTCCTGTTGTACAGCTACTATTTACCATTCATGATGAACCCAGCCGACTCATAGGTGTAGTGGGTGACATTGTCGGTGACACTGCTCTCTGTGTTGACGTCAGGTAGGACAGCCACAACTAACGCATTTTCCACTTGGCAATCTGAATCTCAAGCAAAACAGCCGTCGTTTTTCCATATACTATTATGAAAGGACGAATTCATTTTTTAAATTCGGTTTTATATAATTTAATGTAATTGTCATTTTGTTTTAAATGTAGAGCGGAACGTGGTAACAGCACTTACCGGAACCAACTCACTGACCTGAATGGATAATTGTCTCGATAAAACCACGTCTAAACATGAAAATGGGGGGGCACTCCCGAAATGTCATGCTTTGAAAGGAGACCTATAGGCAAACGAGGGTAATACAAAGAAATGTCTTAAAATCACTGCATCTACGGTTGTTGCTAGCTGGTGCTTTTCAAATAAGGTTGTGCATTGCCAAGAAACCTTTCCTTGGATATACGACTTACCAGTGTAGGCAGTAGTTGTCACGCTATTCCAGCGAACGACGAAACACCATAACAACACGGTCATACGCGTCATGATTAAATGAATGATCATACTTGTGCAATCTGTAAATGGGAGTCGGCCATCACCGCAGTCTTCGCAGCCTTCGCTTCGCGATCGACCGCGAAATGAGGGTTTCCGGTGCGGATTGTTCAAGTAGTTCGCGAGGTCGGTAATCTGTCACGTGACCAACGTAACCAGATCATACCAAGCTTAGAATGGATAATAACACAGACTCGCTCACACGCACGCTCACACGCACGCACGCACGCGCGCACGCACGAGCGCGCGCCTGCACGCACGCACATACACACACGTACACACGCACACACACGCACGCACGCACGCACGCACACACACACACACACACACACACACACACACACACACACACACACATTGCGTACGTTACTTGCTATCTTTGAATAGCAATGATTCATCCAATGACAATAAAGTATATAAAGCAGAAATATGAAATTCACTCAAATCGACTAATTGCTATCACCTAAACATTATATATTTTGCTTTATATACGTTATTGTCATTTGACGATATCAAGTTACGTACGCAATGTGTGCGTGCGTGTGTGGGTGTGTGTGTGCGTGCGTGCGAGCGTGCGTGCGTGCGTGCGTGCGTGCGTGCGTGCCTGTGTTATTATCCATTCCATCGCCTACGGCCACTAACCCTGGTATGATCTGGTTACGTTGGTCACGTGACAGAATACCAACCTCGCGAACTACTTGAACAATCCGCTCCTAAAACCCTCATTTCGCGGTCGATCGCGAAGCGAAGGCTGCGAACGCTGCGGTGATGGCCGACTCGCATTTACAGATTGCACAAGTACGATCAATCACTTAATCATGTCGCGTATGACCATACTCGTGTTGTTATGGTGTGTGGTCGTTCGGTGGAATAACATGACAACTACTGCCTATACTGGTAAGTCGAACCCAGACAAGGTTTCTTGACAATGCACAACGTTATTTGAAAAAACCACGGCTAGCAGCAACCGAAGATGCAGTGATTGTAAGACATTTCTTTGTATTACCCTCTTTTTCCCATAGGTCACCTTTCAGAGCACGGGATTTCGAGAGTGCGCCTAAGTTTTAATGTTTAGACATGGTTTTATCGAGACAATTCAGGTCGGTGAGTGGATTTCGGTAAGTGCCGTTGCTACGTTCCGCCCTACATGTAAAACAAATGGAAAATTACATTAAAGTACATAAAACTGAATTTTTTAAATGAATTCGTTACCAAATAATAGTATACGGAAAAACGACGGCTGTTTTGCTTGAGATTCAGATTGCCAAGAGGAAAATGCGTTAGTTGTGGCTGTTCTACCTGACGTCAACACAAAGAGGAGTGTCACCGACAATGTCACGCACTACACCTATGAGTCGACTGGGTTCATCATGAATGGTAAATAATAGCTGTACAACAGGAGAGTTATCTGCACGAGATAATACGGTTTTATTCAGCTGGTTAGTACCAATCTAGTAATTTCAAACATACATTAATCATTAATAACTTTGGAGTATTGTTTTTGCATAGTAGACGTGTGTGTATGTTGTATGTCATATGCATTTATTTAGTGTACACATTCCATTTTTAAAGGCCATATTTTGCCCCAAATAATTACAAAACTAAATCAATGCATGTACATTACGTATTATGCATTATAACGATAACTCCAAAATCACAAATTTGATTACACATATTTAAAATTGACTTTAAACGGGAGATGTCACAGGAAAATACCGCGAGGTGCAGAATTGTGACGTCAGCCGAAGAAAACATTGCAAGGATCGCTAGCGTTCTCAGCATTATTAGCACGCTACCGCGTGAATGCTCTGCACTAGATTTCGCCAAAACCACGACTGACATCACGCTAGAGCTATATGTCCAAACAGGGCATCCTCGGAAGTTTCCGTAGAATGGTTTTTATTATTAAAGGTATATTCTAGTCAGTGACAGGTTAAATATGGCAGTGATTTGAATCCATGACACCATATGATTTGGTAAAATTATAGTATAATTAATTATTTATTAAAGACCTTGGTATACAATTACTATGCACACCCAATATATTATACATATATAACTAAATACTGTTAAGCACCAACTGACTGGAATATCCCTTTAATGGGCAGAGTATATTTTATCCCAGGATATGGCCTTTAATACACGCAAGTTATATAATGCTACTGACGCTTAGATAGAAAATACGTCGGCCATTTTCAGAAGGAATATGACTCTTACGTTGCAGCCTATAAATACGTCGTCTCAGCGAACACTAGCCGCGGGGCGGTGATGGAAGTGCCGTGCTACAGTGTTCCTCAAGTCCGGTCCTTCGTCTTCAGCAGACAACCCGTCTACGTGTTGCCGGACTCTTGTGATTGGGCAGACGTAGACGGCGCCGCGCAGTTATTTCTCGACACGACACGGCAACTTAAACTTGCAAACGTCCTGTTAATTTATACTGGTATGCTTCATTTAGTTATACACAGTTACCACATAATATATTATGTTTCTACATGCCCACACAATATGCTGTTTTGCCAGGTACGATGTAAGTCCCTTTTATATGAATAAGTGCATCTTATAAAACGTGGGAATGAACCGACTTCAATGTAATACATGTCAATATATGTCAATAAGAAATACGTGGCAAAACCGGGCGTTTACACATAATTTGGTTTATTTCAATTTGAACATGTGGCAACCGCAGTTTACAAGCGACTTACTCTAGACCGATTTGCCCCATTGTTCTGGGGTTTAAATCATTTCCCCGATATGGCTGGGAATAAACAATCAATATGTTTATTATATCATCATCAGCAACGTATGTGTATTGTAATATATCAGGCACGTACATAGTACACGTATAACACAAAATATTGCCTACGTGGTAACAAGTAACATTTAATATAAGAATATGGCAGTTGATGGCTTAGTGAAATGTGTTGACACAGTAGCCAGCAGAATGAAGCCGGGCAATTTATGCAGATGTAATAGAGTTAACTACATTAAGTGTTTGCCTGTCGTTGGCATATAAACTTGAGTTAATGGTTTATGAGGAGCACAGCTAGCGTGTCAAAGTTTTATGGGTGGGCCACAGTACGAATGAAGGACATACATAGTACGGTGCGCAGTCTAACAACAAATTAATTATTAAAGTATTACCAAATATAGGTGAGATTGATTGCTATAAATATATTGTGCGTGGACGTGTATAGAGGATAAACAAATTGGTAAACACAACTGTTGATGATGAATATGCAGATGGTCAAACGATTCAGTTATATTTGTTACTAGGGAAACGAACATTGCTGAGTATACGCCATTTGCTTAACTTAACGGTTAATTCTGGTATACTCGCACTCTTGTCCGAGTAGGGTATAAATGCCTGCGGACGAGTAATCTTTGGCTTCGACTAGTTCCCCGGACTAGTAGCTGTTTTCTACTTGTTTGACCTAAACTATAGTATGTTGCATTATCAGTTATGAAACTGTCATTATTGCTTTCCGAACATGTTTCAGTTTAATGAGCGTCGCCTTTTAACGATAAATTTGTTTAACAGTTCGCAGTTCGGCAACAAATGGAGACTAGTGATTTTCATGCAGATGGGTAACATGTCCACTCTCCATGCCAGTTAGGTGTGATTACCACTGGGTTAATTCGTTCACATATCGTAATTGTAAATATATGTCCGATTGTAAGAGCAACACGTTGTGCGTATAATAGCGCTTGTTGCAATTGAGTGTATAGACTGTGCGGCTGCCCCTGCGCGGCGGCTATCTCAGAGTCGGACAAACATCGGTCGGACAACGTGAACGAACATACAAAAGCTGCGAATGTTTCATGTTATATCGCGTATAAAATACGATGATAACTACAAAACACTGTTGCTACGGTGTGTGCCGTAGTGTTATATTATGGCCATCGGGAACACATGAAAGGTTTGACTTTCATGCCGTTTCTAGCACCACCTGGGACGTCTTCTTCGCATAAAATAACCGATGGATTAGCGTAGCTGCAGGCCATTTTGGCCTGTTTGTCCGACCGACTACCCGGATGTACAATCTATGAATATTCATGATGGCGCGTGACGTCATTCGCGACAAGCGCTATTGTAATACACGGTTGTGTGTAGCAGATGTCCTAATTAATTAGTACCAACAGCGGTAATAACACATCTAGAAACATCGATGTCAATTTTTCGTTTTCATTGTTTTATTTTTATTTTCATCATCTTGCTCCTCAACGTTATTGGTTGTAGTTCAGGTATACTATGTATTAGTGCATTGAGCACGTCGTCTATATCGCCAACTAAATAAACAACAATAATTATATAATTTACAACAACAACACCAACAACAGCAGCAGCAGAACAAACACGTATTCGAAATATTTTGAAAATGTTACATGTACGATTGATGTGGCTATTTCAGATAAATATAAATCCTATGCAGCTGCCGTCACCAACACGTTGACATCAGAATTCGTCACCTTATGTAAGATCGACGTTAAGGATCACCACAACGATCACCAGTTACCATGGCAACACGTTAACAGCGACACACAAAGTATCCTCATTTTGGCAGAACGTGAAGTGGGGAAACACCTACTTGATATAGTAAGTGCTATTTCCTTTTATTGATTCCGTTACGCCTTCTATTTGTATTCGGCCGAGTTAATGGCTTAACCATTCTAAGGAAACAATGGACTGTTGGCGACGGAGGCTGAACGGACCTTTGTAGTGTGAATTTTGAACAAAGTAATAATATTATTATTTATTTTATTTTCATGTTGACAACTGTGCTAACACGTCAGCTCATTTATTCTATTCTATTCGATTGAAAAATCGAGTTAAACTTATATTTATAAAGGTTGACACGAAACAATGTCTGCGATTATTTACGTCGTCAAGTGTTTTACTGGCCAAGACATTATGGGCTTATCATCTCGCAATAATGCAACTTACATAACTGAATGCGGCATTATCAATTGCGACGATTACCTGTACAACTTCTAACAAAACGCTGGGCCGTTGCACGGGTTAATTGGGCCTCGACAATAAACCAAGTATTCACGTTCGCCGACCGGTTAGCTTTATAGTGTAGAAACTCTTGACTTCTACATTTAGTTTCTTATGAAAACCTGGTAAATTCAGCAGTCGTTCTAGTGAACTTCTTATATAACATTCTTTGTTTTAATTACAACTGTCTGGTTGCATGACTACCTAAAAATATGCTCAGACCGGAAACAAATATATATACAAGTACGATTCGTTAATTAACGAACTCGAATACAGGACGTTTTACATGATTGTGGATGCGTGTTGTCGTGACGCGTCGTTATATCATTGGTCATGCTTTGCTTGTCATTTGACATTTAGGGTAGAAAGCACAACTTAACGATGGCACAGTGGAATTGGTTTATCCTCGTACGCGAAGTCGGCACATGGCAGGGTGCAATTGTGCCCGGCGAGAAGGTGTTACTTCTTCGAATGGAGTCTCAATCACCAGGGCTGACATGTTTGCCACAAGTACGTGCTAGACTTTTTTAATGATTTTTCTAAAGACGATTTGTTCAGTATTCTACCAAAGGTCTTCTTTCTAATTTGGTTTAGCGTGGTTTATTGTGTTGGTCTTCTTCTACAGTTACCTTTATCGTTTTCGATCTTCTGCGGTGATTTTCTTCCGATCACTGGCATACACTTTAATACCCTAACGTCATTCCATCTGAGTTTGAGTTCAACTTTTGACTTCCTTTTTTTCATAATCATTTTGATAATTGTAAGGTGTCACTGCCAGAGAATGCCTACATATGCCCCGGCCAGCATCGGCCACCACTTCGGCCGCCCCGTGAACACGGCGCACGTTACTACTAAACTCAGAGATGAAGTAAATGTGTCTTTGTTGACGCGGAGACCATGTGTCTGAAACACTGCTGAAAGCATACATCAGAGACTTATGATCTAGGAACAGCGAGAAACTTATTTACAGCCAGATACATTGCGAGGAATTCCTTGTCAATTGCAGAACATTTCGTTTCTGCGGGATACATCTTCCGACAAAATAAAGATATGTGTGTCCACATCCCGCCTGGTTGTAAGAACGCCCCCACTGCCGTATCAGAAGCGACGGTGTTGATGTTTGTCTGTGCGGTAGGTGATGGTTGTGCAAGGTGTGTCGCGGATGTCAATGCATCTTTATAGCGTCGAAAATGTTTGGTGTGGATATGTGTCCACTCAGATGAAAGCGCCTCGTCTGCGTTTCACTAACTCATAAATTAAGCGGCAGCAACATTTCCGCAGCACGAAGCACAAACCGTCGATAGAAATTCAATAACCCCAGGATTTCCTTGAGCGCCTTTGTTGTATCACTTGTATACGGACTCGTAGCGGTTTGATGACGGCATGCGTGCGCTGGCAACTTAATTGCCACAGCTTTGACACTGGGTGTAGCCGACGGATGTGCTTCGGCAGCTGCCCCAGCGGCAGCTAGCATGTCGGTGTTAGTGGCGACTGCAGTCCGTGCGGCCGCTATGTCTGCCTTAGTCAGCGCCGCTTGTTTTGCTGTTGGAACAGCCGTCTTAACATTGACGTGTTAATTTAGCTGTTTGTGACAACACTGCATTGAACAATGCAGGAATGTGTATCTTCACTAACCTCAACGTTGTGTTGCTGGTTGCACGAAGATTGCGTGTTCAAACACTTTACTATATTTCCATTATTAACAACCTCACCCCTTCACCCACCCACACACACACACACACACACACACACACACACACACACACACACACACACATATATATATATATATATATATATATATATATATATATATATATATATATATATATATATACATATATATATATATATATATATATATATATATATATATATATATATATATATATATATCATTGCATTGCATTGCATTGCATTGCATTGCATTGCATTGCATTGCATTGCATTGCATTGCATTGCATTGCATTGCATTGCATTGCATTGCATTGCATTGCATTGCATTGCATTGCATTGCATTGCATTGCATTGCATTGCATTGCATTGCATTGCATTGCATTGCATTGCATTGCATTGCATTGCATTGCATTGCATTGCATTGCATTGCATTGCATTGCATTGCATTGCATTGCATTGCATTGCATTGCATTGCATTGCATTGCATTGCATTGCATTGCATTGCATTGCATTGCATTGCATTGCATTGCATTGCATTGCATTGCATTGCATTGCATTGCATTGCATTCCTTCCTCTAAAGGTGTTTTTCGAGCATCCTTTGCCTAGTGTTTGACATTACGCAATTGTTGCCGAAGCTGTCTGCGGGATGGAGTAGGCGAGAATACTCTTTGTGGATCATGTCGCTTGCCTCGGATCAACTCACTCGGGTGACAACCTGGCGACGAGATACTGGCTTTTCACAACCTCTGCGTGACATCTGGACACTTGTGAAATTCACAAACAAGACATTTACCATCGTCACCACACCGGTAAGCAAATACAGAAGGCAAGTGTTTGCACAGCAATTCGGTGAATAATGCATTTTGTGTCAATGGTGAGTTAAAATCAATTTTTTTTTCACGATTAATAGGCATCATCTCGTCTGTCTTTGTATCTACAGGTATGTTGATAACGTTAGCGCTTCTTCCACATTGAAATGTCTTCAGTACTAATCGTCAATATAAATTCGTCTCGTTGCAGCAGTGCACTATGACAGATAAATATACCTGTTGTATGAAAGTATAGGTGTGTGTGTGTGTGTGTGTGTGTGTGTGTGTGTGTGTGTGTATGTGTGTGTGTGTGTGTGTGTGTGTGTGTGTGTGTGTGTGTGTGTGTGTGTGTGTGTGTGTGAGTGTGTGTGTGTGTGTGTGTGCATGTGTGTGTGTGGGTGCGTGTGTGGGTGCGAGTGTGTGTGTGTTTGTGTGTGTGTGTGTGT
>OZ024855.1:54420261-54427761 GCA_964017155.1 Oasisia sp. SBJ-2009 | reverse complement strand
ATATATATATATATATATATATATATACATACATACATACATACATACATACATACATACATACATACATATATATATATACAATTTAAAATAATTAAAATATTACAAAACATTATTTAAAATAATAATAGTCAATTAATAAATAAACTATAAAATACGACGATAATATTATACTATCTAAAAGTAATTTTTACAATTTAACATTTCAGTCGTTACCAAGTATTCAGTGTGACCCTGTTTCGTAGTCTATTTAATGAAAATAAAATATAAAGTATAAATAATTAAAAGTACAATCGGCCTACATTTAAAATATATAATTTCAATAACACAAGGACACTTGTAGATATAAGAACAGTAGTTTGCTCCTATTGCAGGGTTCATGTGCGGTCTCACCATCTCCGGCCTCACGTTCCTCCTCCTCGTCTACCAGCTGCAGTTCTCGCCCGGTTCGTCCTTCGTCGCCTCCGCCATCATCAGCACCGCCCTCAGCGTCGGTCTCGCCTTCTCCACGCAAGTGAGGTGCATAGTCATGGTGGCTATGCCGACGCTCTTCTCGAGTACGTGTGCTTAGACACACGTGGTTACATTTAGTGTCCTAGATCTTTTGATTTGCTTATTAGTATAATAGTATTAGTATTATGTTAAATGTGTTATTATCAACATAGTTAGCATGTGCTTAGTTAATAATAATAATAACAATGTTTGATTTGATTTAGCGCCATACACATTATTGTTCGTGGCGATTCATAACATCTGGAAATGCACTAAATGGTAGGATTGCAATATATAATAGAAATATGAATATATGTTGTATAAAATACTAGTAGCAATAAGAATAAAATATATAATATATAATAAAATATAGATATGAATATATGTTGTATAAAATACTAGTAGCAATAAGAATAAAATAGTAAATGAAGATATAGTTTCTTTGTTAAGCTCCGAAGAGTGTTTGCGATTTCTAAGTTTCCAACCTGACAAAGTTTCAACTGGTAAACAGAACATCCCGTTTCAAAACAAGCTTTATTGGCAATATTGCCGATTCGGATCGAGCTACACGCACCGCAGTATCATGACACTTTATAAATGATGTTCAACGATGTCATATTGTCCCGTGTTCAACATATGCGTGATATGTCTGTGTACCTGTAGGCAGGGGTCGTGCTGTTCTGCTCATGTACGCCTTCGTTCTCATTATGACCTACCCGATGGAGAACTTCCAACACAACACGGAAGTGATGTCACAGAGCGCTCTGTGTGGCCAGGAGGCCGCTTACAACGCCACCAAAGAGGTCATCGACGTTGCCTTGGCTCCTGTCAAAAGTAGGTCGTGTATAAGCAGGTCAGATTAATCGTGAAATTTATCTAGTAATCAAAACGCTATATTGCGCAATGATGTAGGTAGGTGTAGGTGCGGCTAAATTAAGGGTAAAACCATTAATATAATTGACGTGTAACAGTTGTTTCCAAAACTTACAAAAAAATACTGTTGTCAACTGTTTCGTCTCTGTTCAGATAAACAATTTTTTTATTATTTTATATGCCAATTCCTAGAATAACCTTAGTAATTAAATCAAGTAAATTGTTTATTATGTCAAGTGTGGCGGCCTTTTCACACGGATGCAATTCGTTGGAAATTTGTATTATTATTATCCATATTTACTGTGTTTTTGTGAAGGGGTGTGAGCAATATAAACAAATTGATAACCTCGTGTTTTCGTGCGCAAGCGTGTGGGCGAGTGTGTTTATGTGCATGCGCATGCGTGCGTGTCCGCGTCTTTTGAGGCTCGACCGGGCAATGTTTCGCTTCAGGTATAATCGGCCGCATTCGCAAACTAATCAAGTCGCTAATGCACTTCACACGCGTACTGAAGCAAGGTTTCATCAAGGTGCAACGGGTATTCGAAGAAGTGCGTAAGTGTCCGAACTTGTTCTCAATATACCTATATACCTCACGCATTCTCGTAAAGAGTGATATACCTGTTATTATGAATGACCATTATCTGTTGGTCACAACTGTGCTTTATTTGTGCTGACCGTATTGTAACGTATACATAGGTGGCATGTCTTTGAATCATTAACAGTTTTATCAGTGCGATTTAACGTAACACGGCAATCAGTGTCATCAGCCATTCATCGCCGCCTCTTTCAGTTGCTGCTGTCAGTCGTGTGAAGACCTGGCTACTCAGCTTCGTGACGAAATGCAACGACAATATGGGAACACCATACCGGAAGTGCATCGCGGCGATCCATAATGCCGTCGACAGATGCAAGTACGAAGATTGATGATTCACATCATTTATGAAAAAAAATATCCTGAATGGGAGGATGACTTTAAATGTTTTATTTCAGTCCTAGTATATTTATTTGTTTAAACAATGTGTTGGTATTGATGAATAATTCTTAATTAGCAAGTTTTAATGCAGTGTTATATTGTGTTTGTGCGTATATTTGTAACGTGCCCGAGAGCCGGTCTTCGACAGTAAGCCACTATTGTGTTCATTGGAGGAGGTTATAGTCCTAGACCACGGGGAACTGGCACAGGAGGGTGACAATTTGCTCCAGAATTCTGTTACTCAAGCCGTAGTCTTGAATATCAGAAATGGGCCATGGCTTCGCAACTATTTGCCCCGGTTTGCCATTTTCAAACGCGTCCCTAAATCACGGAATAGATCAGGATTATTTGAATCAATCTCTGCGTTATTAACATTCAATTACATTAAGGAAATATATTAAGGTATTTTGTGAGAAAACTGTAGTTATGCCTGACTCCCTCCCAGGCTGTCATGTGTCGTATTGACAATCACAATTTATTGGTTTGTAGAAGGCGATTATGGATATTTGGGTTTATGTGCAACCTCGCTAAGGTAGACTGGATATGTCACATCGCTAGAGGTGAGTGGTTCACATTAAACATCGATGTCGCCTCTGCGTACTTCGGTTGAATGTGTCTTCCTACGGCCGCCACTTAATAACCACAAACTGTCAAACTGTTTTCATTTAAAGTCCGTCTAAACTGACCGATGCATAACACATGAGGCAACATTACAACCGGCGAGCATGTATTCGTCTTTTGCTTTGATATGAATCTGCAACAAGTCATTATTATGTCACGTCGCGGTTAGAACAAAGAAGTCAAACTGACGGGTTCGGGTAATCTTGCCGCCGTTTCAAAATGAGTTAAATGGGTTTAATCCGCGTTGCCTGTTTATAATCAGCTGCGTAAACGAATACGTGGTCATAGGCAGTGTCGGGTACCTTTAATGAATGAACAGTCTTCGCGCAGGAATGGAAGCATGGATGAATATTCTCTTATTGAGATGATCTCCGATTGACCAGATCTACCCACGTGTTACGTGTTAGTAAATCGCTTTTAGCAATCCTAAAGACACAATAACGCACCAAGCAAAACATTTCTGCAAGAAGTGTCTAGTTTGTATACCCTACTACTTCCCAGTATCTGTAGCCATACAACGAGCATAATCAACGCCTTATTTCAAACAAATAACCTGCCAATCATATGCACCGATGGCAGTGACGTTATGTGAACATAACGTGTTCCATTTCTTTTGCTTTTCCAGTCGGAGAGTTGCTCTGCATAGTCACTGACGCCATTGTGAACATCTTCATTGAGCACATCAAACCACGTAAGGAATTCCGTCGGTGTATCATTACGCTTTTGCAAAAAGTCTATCTTCCATATTCAAATATACACAGACAAAAGGTTTCCCAGGGTATTCCAAAATGATATGTTTAAGAACGTAAATCGCACAGCAGGTTAGTATAGCGAACTTAACTTGACTAATCGGCGAGAAAATCGCGCGACTCTGATGCAAGAGAAGGTATAGAGTTGCCCGTGATCAACCTGCGTCGTTTTAATGTCCGTTATAATTGCACGAGTAAAAACTCATTATATTATGTAACTTGGAAAACTGTAGATAAGACACGATGAGTCGCAAAAATGATATTCAACAGACTGATATAAAGTTAGATCGGCTGAAATTCTGATTAAGTCCAAGCGTTTAACAGCATTCTGAAAATCACTATGTAATGTTAAAGATATTATAAGATGGCTGACAATAACATCGACATAAGAATGTCTAAGATGTAGTATAAACATTCACGTGGTGAATGATAAGTCATAGTTCCGTCTTGCCTCAAACTAAAGTAAAACAAAGCATACGGTGGGTTACCGTAATGACATGACGTAAAATGATAGAAGTACAGCCTTTTTACCAATATTTTGGTGAACGCACGATCTGCCCACGAAGAGGTGGTAGCGATTGGGCAGACTCCCCCAAGAAAAATGCAAATAACTGACGGTACAGCATATATAGATGGCATTCGTGTTCCAACCATCACAGTTATGCAGACCGCGTTGAGGAAAGTGGCCAGATTATTTGACTTCGGCGTCGACCTCGACTACCGTTACACGCTGCAGCTGAACAAGTCGAAGTCGTACGAGAACATCCGTGGAAATATCAACACCGAGTTGCGTAGAAAACTCGTCTTCATCGAGACCATCAAGATGTGGTCCAATCTGCTGCTTCTGTGGACTCTAGGATATGTCCTTCTCAAGTAGGTTTAGGCTTTTGTTGTGTCGATATGTCCTCAAGTACGTTCTTCCCTTTAGGCTTTTCTTGTGTCCAGCTATTATAGGCTGTCCCCACAGTAGCCACTATCATACAGTCCTGCCATTTTCAGTCGCCGATATAGTCATATCCCCTCTTCATGTTGTCCTTGTAGTCGCCAATATATTTGACCTGCATTTAGGGGTTTACGTACAGTCGCCCATAACACCACGTCTTGTCATTATGATGTCCCTGTAGTCGTCAACACTGTCATGTCCTTCATCTAGGCTGCTTTGGAGTAATCAATATATACTACACCAACCATGTATGTTCCACATCTTAATAAGCTATTAGTATTACTATTATTATTTCAATCTATTTTAACAAATATATTTTGCATGTTTTATGTACCTATTTCAATCTGTATTGATTGCCCAGAGTGAAATAAACTATTATTATTATCATATTATACTAGAACACTTACGTTGAATTCCCTAAACAGTGTCCACACTGCGAATGATGTTGCTATGACATGCACTCTATGTCCACCAGTCAGATAATACAGTTGCAACTCTGACAGGGATAAACATGACAATCTCAGAGAACTGAAGTAATCAGTTATCGTTGTGAACCTGTGATGGCATGTCAAGTGATGACTGTTTTAGTGGATTTATGTAGAATTGTAGTAACGCAGAGGCGTAGTGCATAATGCTTAGGACTCTAGACTAAGAGAAACCGGGTTTGAATCATATGCTGTCGTTTCGAAACGAACAATTTTAAGTACGAACAATCTTCGTGCATTAATTACGGCGTGGCTGGATAATTCCTAGAGAAGTCGATACGGTGTTCGATTGAGCAAATCTGCCAGGGAGTAAAGTGATAAAGCGCTTTGCGCAATCCTGAGGATTGGGTACAGTGCCATATAAGAACTTACCTTTACCTTTAAGTATCCCAGTTATTAGTTTGAACATTTGTTGCCAGGGCAACGCTGTATCGGTTCAAGTACCTCACGCGAGACTACTACGACAACGTCTACATCACGGAGACCGTGGAGCTGATCGACGAGAGAAGACGAGAGCTGGGCAAGGAGACGATACTGCCACTCACATGGAGCGAGAGTCGCAAGTACGTGTTTGTCTGTAAGTATTCCGACGGCACATGGTATGTAATAACGTTGTTGTTGCTGTTATGATGCTGGCGTTGTACTTGCTGCTGTTGCTTCTGCTGCAGTTGCTGCTGTCACTTCTGCTGCTGCCGTTGTTAGGTGATGCTGCTGTTGATCCTATTGTCATCGCCACAATTGCATCGCTGCTGCATTTGGTGTATGTTATCATTGATGCAGAGTTGTGTGTCTTTGTAGTTGTTGATGCTGCATCTGCTGGTGATGCTATTACCGTCGTCAATCAAATGTATCGTCGTTGCTGCTGCACATATATATTTATATTTTTGATGACTCTGCTTCTGTAAATTACACCTTACCGTGTCACCTTAGATGTTCTTGCCTGCCATTTTTGTTGTTGTATTGCTATTGATGCTGTTGACACAGGTGCCTTCCAATTCACCGCTACAACAACCATCCCACCACAATGGTGACGTATACATATTTCGTGCACATAGGGTCAGCCCAACTGTCCAGCAGCGAACGGACCTACCTGTTCATGTCGCTGACCGTCTTCTGGTTCAGTGCTATGCACGCCGGCTTCTACATGGCGCTGGATTACGGCCTCTTCTCCCTGCTACAACTCGTGCGTGACAACGGACAAGCCGAGGCCAACAACAAATGTCGGTACATTCGCCACGTATTCTGCGTTGGCGTCCTTCGTTGTGTTAGACAGATATCGTCAAAGTGCTGTTAGCAACAAAAACTGCGTTGCAGACATGCCCGCACACACGCAAATATAGAATGTATGTATGTATGTATGTATGTATGTATGTATGTATGTATATGAAAAATATATCTAGATTACATATATATATATATATATATATATATATATATATATATATATATATATATACATATACATATATATATATATATATATATATATATATATATATATATATATATATATACACACACACACATATATATATATATATATATATATATATATATATATATATATATATATATATATATATATATATATATATATATATATATATATATATATATATATAAATAAATCCCTTCCCACTATTCCATGGCAGACTTGTTCTATTGAACACTATCTTCATGCGCGAAGACTATTCTTTCACAAATATCCACCACTGTCTACATGCAATTAAACATTCATGCTTTGAGTGAACACGCATACGCACGCAAGCGCATACACACGACCACTCACACGCACACACACACACACACGCGCGCACACACACGCACACACACGCACACACACACACACGCACGCACGCACACACGTTACGTGGTTCTTAAGTCACCTATAGAAACTCTTTCGTGTCGTGTTGCAGTGCCGAACCGCGTTGCCATGAACATCAAAGGGAAAGGGTTGATGGCCGACATCTACCGCACCCTCGCCACTCAGTTCGACCCCAACTCTGACAACACCTTCGCTGTAGCCGCCATCGACTGTCTGCCTAACGCGCGTCTGCCCGACTACTACATATACAAGGTCGTCGGTAGGTGCTTCGACATTCGGTTTCTGCGAACTATTTCACGTTTCCTCTATTTTCTCCAGGTGTCTCTCCGGAGGACAAAGCTTCCAAAGACGTCAGAAACCTTCTTGTGTGTGTTCGTTTTGTGCTAACGTGAACCACATCTAAACGACTCTTAATCAATCATTCGATTAAAACGCCATGTAAACGGAACGTCTACACAAAATGGTGTCACTGACTATTTGTCTGATAAGTAGGTTTAATATTGCACTAAGAGAGAGAGAGAGAGAGAGAGAGGGGGGGG
>OZ024855.1:54335261-54410261 GCA_964017155.1 Oasisia sp. SBJ-2009 | reverse complement strand
CACACACACACACACACACACACACACACACACACACACACACACACACACACACACACACACACACAACAGTTCATCACGACATCACCCGGTTAATTAGACGCTACCTCTTCAACACACAAAAGCACACAGAGCGTAAGAAAACAATAGGTAGAACACAACTCCGTAAATTAAAGCAGCTAAAACAGCGACGTCTCACTACATGTATAATAAAACATTACGGACCGAAAACGGGAACATACAAAGGTGTCAACAAAGTGTTTCAAAAATCAATTTTAGCTCCCACAACCTATTAACTACATGACACGCGAGAAGAGAAACGCAGGTACCGTCGGGAAAGACGTGGTTTTCATAATACGTTAAAACAAGATAAAACGATTACCGTCCACAGTAAATAGATCGCCAAGTGTAGGAGTAGTCTCATGTAAACGAGTACTGCTCTCTGTATAGCCCACCCGCATTACATCAGGTTAATTTGTCAATCTTATTTTTACACCAAGCCTTTTTAATATCGTGCGTTTAATAACCTTCAACGAAGTAGTATTTTGACAAATTTGCAAGAACACAACCGTTAGATAGCTGGATTTGGCAAACCCGTTTTCATCGGTCAAAATGATAAAGGGTCTAAGTACAAATAATTCAGTTATAACACAACACACAACTGTACTTCAACCATAATCATAGTTGCTGATATTTACATAATATTTATAGACATGCTATCCAGTTTACGATGCGGTAACGATTCGAAATGCCGAAATGTGTGATCTTACCACACTTGCAATTCACCATACAACACAAAATGACGCGTTTCAACCAAATCGCTCCAATTAGGGGCGGCAACGAAAGCTATTAAAACGTTTACTAACATCATACTATTTGTTATGGTATGCATAACTGCGAACTGGGCAAACTGCATTGTTATCACTCCACATCTGATTATGCCTGTAACTAAACCGTCATCACAAAAACATAGCAGCTTTGACTTCTTTTGCCGTTGTGTCCTGCCACCGTAAATCTGAACCAACATTACAGTAATTATCACCAGCAAGGCCACTAAACTAGTACTGTATACGTGAACCTACCAAACTATAAAAACAAAACGTAACAAATGACATATAATAATTGTACAACGGCGCCTAATGTAAACTATAGTATAGCGTATACACTTCCGGTTACCGACACGCAAGCGTGGACGCTGAAATAAACACAAATGGTACATCATAATGCAATACACACAGCCCACGATAAACAGATCCGTGCTACATTTACACCAGTGTAGCGATATATTATGGCCTCGTGTGCACATATTTCACCTCTTATAAAAGCCACCTGCTAAAATGAAAACAAAGAATGACAAACAAACATGCAAAGCTCCACGTAAAGTAAAAACCTTTCGCAAAAACAAAACAAAATTGACACCACCCACAAAAACAACGTAAATACACCATAAGAACAACCGCTACATTTACGAAAAGATGCTGTAAACAAGTTGCATCTATAATTGAAATAGCTGTCAGCCTTCTATCAAGATAGATTACAATAGCAGCCATGTATGACAACTTAGTATCACTTGATTGTGAAAAAAACATATCATTTGGAAATCCTTAAATTTAATATAATTACTATGTCAAACATCGCTTCCTAAATATGTGCCAACTAGATTACACGTCAAACGTTCAATGTGGCAACTACTGAAAATAATATCAAGTTAGCGTTTTGTGAAAATATATCTGGTTTATGGTATTTGTGACATATTTGCGTAGCGTACAACAGCGCATAACCGGGTTACAAGACTAGACAAAATCATAACTGCCGTGACAATTAATAATACCACACATGGCTTGTTATAGCACTTGAGATTCACAAAACTTACACATCAAATTAAACTTGTTATTTATATCCACAGACTTCTGAATTGGTCGAGTTATATACATGTCGTAAAACTGGAAGTGGCAATTTTTCAAAAGGCTATGAAATTTGACAACTTATTAGGAACATCTTAGATAGTGTTTTTTAGGAACATCTTAGATAGTGTTTTTTTGTCGATCTGTATTGCTAAACTAGTCTCTACTACAAAAATGGCTCTATTTAAGCCTATCCAAGCTTTGCACGTCCACTAACAATGGCACTTTCACACAAAATACAGTCGTCCGTCTCAACACAGCTTCAAAATAACACATATACAGTATTCCCAGAAAGTAACTGGTAGTCACTTTGAAATTCACTTGTGTACATTATTGTCTACCTATCAGATGACAACGCTCCCAAATTTAATGTTTTGTCGCCTCAAGGATTAATGGATAATGCTAGTTGACAACTAGAAGTGCGGTTGTCTAACAGATAGACCCAAATGTGCAAAAATGAATTTCAAAGTGAATATACAAGTTACTTTCTGGCAGTTCTGTACCGTGCTATTTTGCTATTGTACTTTTCAACAGACCGTTTTAAATTGGAAAATATGTAAGAATGTATAAAACTATCTAGTGCAAGGAATTTCTCAATAAAATCCCATTCATCAAGAGCTGTTTTAAAAACAGCTGCTCAAATCATGGTTAATGACTTAATGGTTAACATAACCAGTACTGATCCTAATCGCCTAAACAGCTCTGGTAATAATTATGCGTATTCTTGAGCAATCTACCATCAACATTATGCCTGAAACGACTGTTTATCATACAGAGTGTTTTCTCCTCAAAACAATATTTGTTGTACGAAAAACATTTGTTTACATTTTAACTGTTAAGTTTCCAAGTCACAAAACACAATAAGCAGAAAAGTAAACGTCTGCACAGCACAACAAATATTAATTATTTTTGTGATAAATTGCATTTCCAATCTTCAGTCAGTTCATGAATTCATGACGTCACAATACATACGTCTCTTCGAATACCAATCTATTTGTTAAAAACGTCTTCATTAATACTTATTTATGAAGCATTTTCAATGCTATCTCTGTACAGAGTCGAAAGGGTAACCTACAAATCATGTCACACTCACACATTAATTAGCCACACAATTATCCAGCAAATTTAACTCGTGATTAAGTGCCCCATCCTGCACACATTACAAACAACTTATAATTAAGCATAGCAATCACATTTCAAGATCTGCCTAAAAGCGAGATGCCACGGAGAAATAGTTCTCCTCAATATAATACATAACGTGGTGTAACCACTAGAAATATCGGTGTCGAATATCGCAGAAATCGTCACATCCTGTCCACGTCACTGAAGACTACAAGTCTACAATCAGAGTCAGACTCTTACGCTACCGCTATATATAACATGTTGGTCAAACACACATCAGCTAGTGATTCACTATAAATACTGCAATTATCCAGTGATGATTCGCCAGTGCCAACTTCGTTCCATGGAACATCATTTGTAAGAAAATCTTTTATGTTCTGTGATTTCATCTCTTTTTGAAGAGTCTCTTGAGAAATTAAGGGAGAAAGGGATAGTTTGGGAGGTGATGAGAGAGACATAGAGAGTGGGGAGTGAATGAGCAGGTCTAAGATAGTGCGTGAGAGAGGTAGGGAGGGAGGGAGGGAAAGAGAGAGAGGGGGGGGGGAGAGAGAGAGGGGGGAAGGAGGGAGAACAAACAGGGAATGACGGAAAAGAGACATAACAAAACCACAATAGGGATCAAAAGAGAGAGGTGGAGGAGAGAGGAGAGGGATAGAGAGAGAGAGAGAGAGAGAGACAGACCGACGGAGAGACAGACGGACCGACGGAGAGACAGGGAGACAGACGGACCGACGGAGAGACAGACAGACAGACGGACCGACGGAGAGACAGGGAGATCGCCTTCAGATGTTCTCTAGTTGACTCAAAGGTAACAGGACAACTGGAGTAATATCACTACATAATCGCGGTAGTTTTGCAGATATGTGATTTAACTCATAGAACCATTTCCTGTGTAATTTTACTACTGGACAGGACTGGCCTCAAAGGCCAACAGTACTTGTGCCATTGCCACTTTGTGCACCCAAGCTGAGTGGGCCTGGCAAGAAATATCACATAAATACGCATATGCAAGTGTTCCTCTCATTCATACAAGTTGTCAAATGTTCCAATGTGATTTTCATGTATCCACGTCGGATAACAGGTTGTACCTTAACTAAATCACCGACAGTGCAGTACATCAACGACAACACCAGATGCCATTGTCTAAATCACGTCAACAAGACTTGAGGACAACCCATGCTCACACCTGTATGAGCATTCTTCATCAAATACACCATTTCCAAGAACCCTCGCCTCACATGAGACAAGTGAATCGATAATCACCACAGACACCACACACATGCACACAACCTTGCATATTCTAATGTTTATATTATCCTCAATCTCTGCCATATTCCAATGTATTTACATCACCGCATTGTGTAACCATAAGTTTGCAAAGTCACGAAATTTGTCTCAAGGAATAAATAAAAATCTTTGTATTACAGTGGATAGGATTATCACCATACATTATAGGGTAAGCATATTTCCTCTATCTGTCCACCAATCAACGAAACGTCTGTTATCGCCATTTTGTTTTGTAAAAAACGCAAACCCGATACTTATGGGGGGAGTGGTCTCAACGGATGCTAGACCCACAAAAAGTCTGACTTTACAAACATATGAGCTGACCTAAAGCATTGGTAATGGATTATCCTGATGCAAGCGGTAATTCTAACCCACATCGTGATCTGTGGATGATCCAAATGAATGGATCGGTAATGGTGGTGATGGACGATCCGTTCCCTAGGAATAGGCACTAAGTGTTGATTGCGAAGTCGCAGGCAGCTGTCTCTGGAACTTCGGCAGACACAGTCCGTACTTCACCTCCATTCCCTCGAAGGTCGCGAGAGCCAAGCGGTAGCCACCGATGTGATCGGGGTTCATGGGCAGCAGGTCTTCGGGTGAGGACGTCACATGGGAACCCTCGGGGCGTCTACAAGCATTGCACACAGATCAGTGGCTGCATTCTGGTCTATGTCTATGTTTCAATTGGCAAACACCCGAAGGTCATTACCCCAATGGGGGTGGGTCATGTTTGGAAGTACTACATTGAATTTAAGTGTTTGCCGAGTCTCGATTTAAAAGTGTCCTCCATAGACGCAGATACAATTGTTTCGGATAGCCCGTTCCAGTTCTTTAAGGTTTTTAAAAAAGAAATGTTGACCTATACTTGAGTTACGGCAGTTACTTGAATAAATCGTTTACTATGGTCACGTGTGTTGTTGACTGAATGAACGAGATGATTTGGAAAAGGAATGGTTATTTTTTGGTGTATGGCTTTATAAAATACTGTTAAATACTATAACGATTCTCTTCATTCAGAGGTTTTTGGGCCATCAAATACATATTGTCACATTTCTTCTTCTTGTATACATAATTTGTAGATGACTTCTTTCTAAAAGTGCTGCTTGTTTTGTATTTTTTTTGTATACTTGAAAACTCTGCATTTGCTTGCCAGAGAGAATACATATGTAGGTATGTATACATCAGATGAAACAGTATTCATGGAACATATATTATTTATATATATAATATCTATATTATATTATATATATATATATGTATACATATATATATATATATATATATGTATACTTATATATATATATATATTAACTAAATTGTAGCGACACAAAATATTTTATTTCAATGCGTAACTGGAACATAAAAGAAAGTTGCCAATTAGACTTAAGAGCCAGGTTTTAGGACAGTTCATGAAAATGTTTAGTATTTCACTGAACAAGAATCTTATGATCACAACAATTCAATGTACAAAAAACATGGGAAAAACTAAGCATGCTAAGGCAACAGTAATTAACATTTCCATTTATTTGTCAGAGTACACACTTCACAACACTTGTGAATGTGTTTTACAGCTCAGACTTATAATTATTGTCATCTGACATCTCAGAAAGGGACATACTTCTAAGTAAAGTGAAATCATAATTGCCAAACAAAGAAACCTGTCTAAGCCTGCATGATATCTGGTTAAACATATTCATACTACAACAGCAAGACAGCATCACAAATATAAAATAACACAAATAATCTTACGCTAGCAACTAGAAGAGGACTATAAATAGAAGAATTTTTATTACCTGAGTGCGTTAGCGGAACTTTATATTTATATTTTTGATAACATATAAAACATCTGAGCTGGAAATGTTTTATTATTAACATGTACTATACTGCACAGTTCAATAATGAATTAGTTGTAATTTAATTAATTAAATATTTTGAGTGCACATTACACTTAGAAACGGCAGCAGATCTTGTCGTCTGCCGGCTATGAATAAGACCACTGTCTATACACTTACCGTCCTCCAAAGTCAACGTAGAGAAGTCGCTGTAGAATTTCATACGTCATCAGCGTGACGCCGAACTGAGGGGACGACCGGAACACACGCGCTGCAGAGACAACAACGCCCAGTGACAGTACCACTGGCACAGCAACACACTCACAGTGGTTTATCACTAATACTGGGTTTATCACTCCCGGCCGGCACACATTGTAAGGTCAACATTACACAGTAACACTTCAAGAAACACGCAGAATTCTGCAAAGGTAATGCAGATATTAGCAATCATTTAAACTTACCCCCTGTACATTAAAATAAAAACAAAATCGTAATCTATTTTGTACACACTATGTACATTTTTACATTGTAAGGTCAACATTACACATTAACCCTCTGACTGCTTCATGAAACATGCAGAATTTTGCAAATGTAACACAGATAGCAATCATTTTAACTTACATTAAAATTCAAACAAAATCTTAATCTATGTTGTAAATTTTTCTTGAAAATGTCTCAGTTGGAACAATTTGAAAACATATGTCTGTGAATATGTACGAATGGTGAAGGGAATCAGGGAACATAATACAAATTTAAATAATATATAATAAACAAACGACATCATTGTATTTAAAGGGTTAAACACTGACATGATTGTTCAAGCACCTACCTGGAGCCCCCTTCCAGAATGCCCTGCCCCCCTCCTCGGCCCAGATCTTGCGGGCGGCATCAATGACCCCGTTGTAGGTGGTCATGCCCTCTCTGGCCACCACCTGTAGACGCGTCTTGATCACATCGGCCGGAGTGGTCAGTGCAGCGGCCGGTGCACCTGAGGTGGACATTCAATTCATTTAACTTTACCGTCCAAAGATGGACATTCATCCCACAACTCATGATCTGGTATACAAGAAATGAAAAATAGTACGTTAGACGTGTTTTAATTTTTTTTTAAATATTGTCAAAGAAGATAAGTGAAATGCAAAAGGAAAAACACTGAACCCAATATCAACATTACGGGTTCACCATTCTGATCACCGCAGACATAGATACTACCATATCAACATCTGTTGTACCACAAGAACTGTCAGGACCCTGGCCCAAGTGCCTCTGCTTCCTACACTCACCGGCAAGAGTTGCCGAACACAGCAGAGAGAGGGCGCCATTGTAGCCTCGGTCGTCACATGATTTCGCCTTCAGGTGGGCGTAGACGGGGAAGTAGATCCCTGAGAATGGGATGTCTCTGAGGAAACAGGCTCTGGCCCCCTACAACACCAACACACAAACTACTGTGTGCCTTACAAACATCCCATGATGCTTACTGAACAATCCCACCCATTACGACCCTTGTTTGATCATTGGAAGATTTAGAGATTTCCACTGGCAGTAATAACAATAATAATATATTTTATTTCATATAGCGCCATTTCCATAATTATTCGTGGCGCTTCAAACATATTACTATCAAAATATATAAGGATAAATAATTAGTACATAATTCTTTAGGAGAGTAATCATTTGTCTTGTGCTAATCCACAGCTATCTATCACTCACTGAACCTGATTTGGCTTCTTCTTGGTATCACTACGTTTGAAGCATTGTTAAGACAATAATTACTGACAATGGCATACCCATCACTAAAATATATTCAGTAAGCCCATCCATCCAAGCAATGGCTACAAAAGACATTAAAAACATTTGGTTTCAAAACAAGCACTACTGGCAATACTGTTGTGGTGGGCTGCAACACTTTGAAATTCAACAATTTCTCATTTTCCCATAAACAACACAGCAAACTGCGTCTTACAACTGACTATGCTGGCTGACTCTCAGGCACAGAGTTCCACTAGCATTCTACTCAGTTCATTCACTTCCTCGGCCTACTCTACTCGCCTCTGATCTGTTAACTGGCGATTAATTAAAATATAAACAAAGATATCTACACTTTGTAATGGAAACTTTTACGGCGACACACTCCTCAGAGGCCATCACTACAAATCCAAGATCAAACTGTCTAAGTAATGACAGTCGCTTGTGGTTTGCCCCCACATCAGTGGAAGAAAGCCAATCAGAAAGGTAAACGTAAAAATAACGAAAACATAAAGGTACATTTTTTCTTATCAAAATACCCATTGTATATATCTGTACTGATTGGGGTGAACCATACATAAGTGTTACAGTTCTGTTCACCCCATTCCACCTACACTCATGGTTAACTGGTTATGTTTAAAAAAAATTGGCATTCAGAATAAGGGATTGTGTAATTCTTAATAGCGGTGGTTGGAAATAAACAAATTACTTACTTACATCCACAATAGACGTCTCACCTTGTATAATCCAAAAAAGCCCAGTTCTTTGATCACTGTGCCTGCTCCAATCCGTCGGGTCGTCACAACCTCTCCCGCCACCTGGAGGCGAATCTTGACAATCTCAAGTGGATTCGTAAACATCACTTGACTGCCTCCGGCCTGTAATGACAGAGACTCATGGTTGACCGTGATTGACAGGCGTGATTGACAGTGATTGACAGTGATTGACAGGCATGATTGACCAATACTATCATAGAACAATGATAGTGTTGCACTGTGTGTGTGTGTTTGTGTGTGCAGATGTTTGTGTGTGCAGATGTTTGTGTGTATCATGGGTGGATTTTGAGCATAACCTGACTGACTCCGGACTACACTGACAGTGACTTATGATTGACAGGCATGATTGACAGCTCATATGCCATCATTGCAGTAGTGTGTGTGTGTGTGTGTGTGTGTGTGTGTGTGTGTGTGTGTGTGTGTGTGCGTGCGTGCATGCGTGTGTGTACATGCGTTACGTATATATGTATATATATATATATACACTGTATACACTGTGAATTATCATCAATCAAAGAGATAAAGGCATCTGATGGAACTTGTGCTAACACAAAAAGAGGCAAGTGTCCTTGAATTTCTTTGCGCTAGAAGGGGATGCCATAAGTCCATTAGATTTTTGGCCCAAAAGATTAAAAGTGTTTCAAATCTAGCATGACTACTCTGGGAACTGGTTGTCTGTGTCAGTTTGCTTGAAGCACCATCTGGAAGTTGGGTTTTTGTCACATGATGTCACAAAACCACCTTTGCTGCACAGTAAACTAACATGCCAGACTCAATGTGGTGAAGCCACTAGTAACATTTGACCATGTATGTCTAGAGCTTGTACTTACGGAGCAGCCACTAGTAACATTTGACCATGTTTGTCTAGAGCTTGTACTTACGGAGCAGCCACTAGTAACATTTGACCATGTATGTCTAGAGCTTGTACTTACGGAGCAGCCACTAGTAACATTTGACCATGTTTGTCTAGAGCTTGTACTTACGGAGCAGCCACTAGTAACATTTGACCATGTATGTCTAGAGCTTGTACTTACGGAGCAGCCACTAGTAACATTTGACCATGTATGTCTAGAGCTTGTACTTACGGAGCAGCCACTAGTAACATTTGACCATGTTTGTCTAGAGCTTGTACTTACGGAGCAGCCACTAGTAACATTTGACCATGTTTGTCTAGAGCTTGTACTTACGGAGCAGCCACTAGTAACATTTGACCATGTTTGTGTAGAGCTTGTACTTACGGAGCAGCCACTAGTAACATTTGACCATGTTTGTGTAGAGCTTGTACTTACGGAGCAGCCACTAGTAACATTTGACCATGTATGTCTAGAGCTTGTACTTACGGAGCAGCCACTAGTAACATTTGACCATGTATGTCTAGAGCTTGTACTTACGGAGCAGCCACTAGTAACATTTGACCATGTATGTCTAGAGCTTGTACTTACGGAGCAGCCACTAGTAACATTTGACCATGTTTGTCTAGAGCTTGTACTTACGGAGCAGCCACTAGTAACATTTGACCATGTTTGTCTAGAGCTTGTACTTACGGAGCAGCCACTAGTAACATTTGACCATGTATGTCTAGAGCTTGTACTTACGGAGCAGCCACTAGTAACATTTGACCATATTTGTCTAGAGCTTGTACTTACGGAGCAGCCACTAGTAACATTTGACCATGTTTGTCTAGAGCTTGTACTTACGGAGCAGCCACTAGTAACATTTGACCATGTTTGTGTAGAGCTTGTACTTACGGAGCAGCCACTAGTAACATTTGACCATGTTTGTGCAGAGCTTGTACTTACGGAGCAGCCACTAGTAACATTTGACCATGTTTGTCTAGAGCTTGTACTTACGGAGCAGCCACTAGTAACATTTGACCATGTTTGTCTAGAGCTTGTACTTACGGAGCAGCCACTAGTAACATTTGACCATGTTTGTCTAGAGCTTGTACTTACGGAGCAGCCACTAGTAACATTTGACCATGTTTGTGCAGAGCTTGTACTTACGGAGCAGCCACTAGTAACATTTGACCATGTTTGTGCAGAGCTTGTACTTACGGAGCAGCCACTAGTAACATTTGACCATGTTTGTGTAGAGCTTGTACTTACGCAGCAGCCACTAGTAACATTTGACCATGTTTGTGTAGAGCTTGTACTTACGCAGCAGCCACTAGTAACATTTGACCATGTTTGTGTAGAGCTTGTACTTACGGAGCAGCCACTAGTAACATTTGACCATGTTTGTGTAGAGCTTGTACTTACGGAGCAGCCACTAGTAACATTTGACCATGTTTGTCTAGAGCTTGTACTTACGGAGCAGCCACTAGTAACATTTGACCATGTTTGTCTAGAGCTTGTACTTACGGAGCAGCCACTAGTAACATTTGACCATGTTTGTCTAGAGCTTGTACTTACGGAGCAGCCACTAGTATCATTTGACCATGTTTGTCTAGAGCTTGTACTTACGGAGCAGCCACTAGTATCATTTGACCATGTTTGTGTAGAGCTTGTACTTACGGAGCAGCCACTAGTAACATTTGACCATGTTTGTGTAGAGCTTGTACTTACGGAGTTACGGTGCAGCCACTAGTAACATTTGACCATGTTTGTCTAGAGCTTGTACTTACGGAGCAGCCACTAGTAACATTTGACCATGTTTGTGTAGAGCTTGTACTTACGGAGCAGCCACTAGTAACATTTGACCATGTTTGTCTAGAGCTTGTACTTACGGAGCAGCCATTAGTAACATTTGACCATGTTTGTGTAGAGCTTGTACTTACGGAGCAGCCACTAGTAACATTTGACCATGTTTGTGTAGAGCTTGTACTTACGGTGCAGCCACTAGTAACATTTGACCATGTTTGTCTAGAGCTTGTACTTACGGTGCAGCCACAAGTAACATTTGACCATGTTTGTCTAGAGCTTGTACTTACGGAGCAGCCACTAGTAACATTTGACCATGTTTGTGTAGAGCTTGTACTTACGGAGCAGCCACTAGTAACATTTGACCATGTTTGTGTAGAGCTTGTACTTACGGAGCAGCCATTAGTAACATTTGACCATGTTTGTCTAGAGCTTGTACTTACGGTGCAGCCACTAGTAACATTTGACCATGTTTGTCTAGAGCTTGTACTTACGGAGCAGCCATTAGTAACATTTGACCATGTTTGTGTAGAACTTGTACTTACGGAGCAGCCACTAGTAACATTTGACCATGTTTGCTAGAGCTTGTACTTACAGAGCAGCCACTAGTAACATGTGACCATGTTTGTCTAGAGCTTGTACTTACGGAGCAGCCACTAGTAACATTTGACCATGTTTGTCTAGAGTTTGTACTTACGGAGCAGCCACTAGTAACATTTGACCATGTTTGTCTAGAGTTTGTACTTACGGAGCAGCCACTAGTAACATTTGACCATGTTTGTCTAGAGCTTGTACTTACGGAGCAGCCATTAGTAACATTTGACCATGTTTGTGTAGAGCTTGTACTTACGGAGCAGCCACTAGTAACATTTGACCATGTTTGTCTAGAGTTTGTACTTACGGAGCAGCCACTAGTAACATTTGACCATGTTTGTCTAGAGCTTGTACTTACGGAGCAGCCACTAGTAACATTTGACCATGTTTGTCTAGAGTTTGTACTTACGGAGCAGCCACTAGTAACATTTGACCATGTTTGTCTAGAGCTTGTACTTACGGAGCAGCCATTAGTAACATTTGACCATGTTTGTCTAGAGCTTGTACTTACGGAGCACCCACTAGTAACATTTGACCATGTTTGTCTAGAGCTTGTACTTACGGTGCAGCCAGCAACGATTTCAGCCCACAGCGGCAAATGACCATCTTTCGTCCTCAGTTTGTCACGAATTAAATCATTCACCTGTCAAGAGACAACAGCATACAGACTCAGGTACAAATGTCAACTTAGCTCAATTTACTTGGAATGAATACCAAACATTAAAATTACATAAGAATCACAAAATGACCAGGTAGTTGCATGGCACATCAGCAAGAAAGGAGAGACAGACACAAGTTTGAATTGAAATAATGTGGCCTTTTTAAGGAAACAACATGCATTTTATAATTTCATAACTTATGTACATAAATACACTATTTGAGTACATAATCATAATACAACTACCCCTTGATGGGGGCAACGAATATGCCTAGGTAATACAGTGGTTGTTTGAACAAAATTATTTTAAACAGTTGCGACAAGTCAAAAAGAAAGTTCACGAAGTAGCAGAGGTGCTACGCAGGAAACAAGGTGAGTTGTAAGACCAAGAGTCAGCAATGCCAATATGAGATCACTCAGGCCTTGTTTAGTAATATTCACACAGATTAGCACCTATGGGTACTAGGCAGTAAAACTGGGCACCACCAGCCTGCTAATTACCTTTATGGGTTAGAGAAGGCCTGGCTCAGATAAGCAAGCCCTTTGTCCAAGTTAGGTATCCCAAATTAAATAGGTCTCCTTGGGAGTTGTTCAAACATCACTTAGCTTAGCAAGACAGGGCAGTCTGGTGAATTGTGATACACACTGATACTGGTGTTAAAGGGAGAACCCAGTTCAACTTGGTTGTTAGCTAGGTCTGTCATCATTGCTATGAGTGTGTAAAAAGGGCAGTCTGTAGCAATCTGTACCACAATAACATTATTTTACTACCTTATTTCTGACTATTGTGAAAGATTCAAAAGATTTTATGGTGCTTGTGTATGCAAGACCAAACCTTTATATTAACTAGACAGTGTCTGAATAACATTATTTTGTGACCTTATTTCCTGTGACTTTCCTAGGCAAAACTGTTATTTTTCTGTGATTTATTTTACTGTGAATTATTGTATCTAGTACTATCTACACTCTAATGAATGACTAAAGCTGGCAGGGCAAAACAACAGTGACATATTATGAGTGCTTTCAACATTGTTATCAAAATTTTCTGTTACCAGAATGCTCACTGGCAATATGTTGTTTGCAAAAAACGTCATGGTTAGCACATGTTATCATAATATAGTTAAACGCACACACACGCCACACGCACGCACGCACGCACGCACGCACGCACGCACGCACACACACACACACACACAAACAAAGAGGTATCAGGTTATCCACCAACTAATAGGCAGAGACAATGTGCAAATTTTGAGAGAATTTAAACTGCGCGGGCTGAACAAGTTGAGCCCGCACCCGCCCCGCAACTGTATCATTCGGCCCGCAGCCCGCCCCGCCACGCATATTTTGACATATCCTGGCCCGCACCGCACTGGTCTGGCCCGCAGCCTGCACCGCAACAAATAAAAAATCCAGCCCGCAGCCCGCACTGCCCCGCAACATATACAAAAATCCAGCCTGCGGGCCCCCGCGGGCTGCGGGCCGAAACCCGCCCCGCGCAGGGCCTTAATGCATACAAACAGTGGTCAACATGACAAGTGGACGTCTCACTGACCGTCAGTTTGATGGCTTTCTCGGGCGCTACGCCCACCAGTTGGGGCAAGAGACCCCGGTAGAGGCCAAAGAAGCCTTCGTATCGCACAACCTTCTTGAAGCAGTCCAAACTGTTCTTGTACATCAGCTCGCCCACGTACGAACCCGTCCGCTGGTTCTGTAGCCTCGTCTTCACAAGATCAATGGGGTACACAGTCGTTGCTCCAATAGCTGCAAGGGGCAGGTCAGTCACCATTTAAAGCAGAGGTCAAGGTCACCTTTTGTTTACAAGGCCATGGACCAGATTACATATCTGAAATGCTGATTCCTAGAATCGTCCATTATGGATTAAGATCACAGGATGATTTAACACTTGTTGTGCCCAGAACAATGAGGAAAACTCTGGGAGATCGGGCATTTAGAGTGGCTGCTCCAAAATGGTGGAACTCATTACCCAAAAATTTGCGCAGCTGCAACGACGTTGGCGTTTTAAAGAGTAAATTAAAGACTCACTATTTTGGTTTAGGCTACACCTAACTTATGGTTGCACATTTTATTAGTTTTACAATTGTTAGATAACTACTTATTCTACATCGAATGTTTGTGCTAAAAAAACTCATTTTAATGTTTATTATTTATTTAATATTATTATATATTATATTGAATATTTATACTGACTCGTACATTGTGCAGTACCATAGAATATTTCTGTATAAATATGGTGCTATATAGATGAAATAAACATTTTAATTTACCTTCATACCACTAATAGTGTTCTGTTACAGTTGGCGTTGTAACTTTAAAGATTCTAGAATTGTGACTGATGGTCTAAATATTCAGAAATTTATTGCAAAGTAAATAATATCTTAAGACCAGAACCACATTAATTAGATAGCAAATGCAGAAATTTAAGAATTTGTTTTAGAAAACCTTCCATGATTGTTGATCAATTGATCAATTACTTGATATCAGCATATTGGGTTCATGACTAAAGGTCATTTATATATATATATATATATATATACAGTGTATATATATATATAATATATATATATATATATTATATATATATATAATATATATATATATATATAATATATATATATATATATATATATTATATATACATATATAAAAAATTAACTTTACTCTTATTGACAGTAAATATACAAAATTATTACAATGTGATAGAAGACCTTTTTGGGTCCTTCTGTCAAAATTGTCACCAGACTAAAAGACATACCTTGAGTGAAAGGGTAGACGTAACTCACCTCCAGCCACGGCCCCCAGACTGAACCTGTACATGTTCTCTAGCAGCTGAACCACGAACCCTCGCCCGACGCCCTCATATGTCTCATGAACCATGTCCTACAACCACAGACGCAACGCTACAGACATATACTAAATTAATTCATTTGTTAAACAATTCACTCAAATAACACTGGATTGTCACAAAAAAACAAAATGTCTGTAACTGACATGAATGGCGTCTAATCAAACCGTTCGTGACAAAAGGCAGTATTTTGAATAATTAAAGACAGGCAAAACAGTGTGTCTGGCTACGTGCCTATGACTTGGCTTGTGCAAAACAACAGATCTATCACATGTGACATACAGACAGAATTACTAGCTGGTGACGTTACAAGACAAAGCCGTTACATGTGCACCAGTTACTGATACAATGCAAAGATAAAAAACTAAAGGCCAGTTTACATCAGCGATTTACTGATCAACTGTCCAGCCGATCAGCTGATGTGACGTTATGTGATATTATATTGTAGGCCTGGGCAAGGAATTTATTATAAAATGTCATTTTTGACTTAACACAACTTTTTAACTTATTACTAGAATAACTCAATATTACATGCATCCAAGGACAACAACATGGTCAACATGTACATAAATTATTAGAGTGGTATGACTAATATTTCCAGAGATATGAAAAAAGTCACTAAATGCGATACAAATATGAATTTGTGAAAGATACATATTATATTCGGATAGTAAAACAAGTTTCGTTCAGCCATGTCATGTCGTTTGGGTTTTATATGACGTTTTACTTTTTTCCCCGATTACCTCGGGGGAAAATGTCAAAACTTCAAGGTAGGTAGTATAGATTCAAACAAAAATCTTTACTTTTCAACACAGATCAACCAAATTTGGCATGTAACTAGTTTTCAGTAGAATTGAGCTATTTCTCATTTTTTGCATAAATTATGCAAATTAGGTATCCAATATGGCCGCCATGACAGTGAAAATTAGGTATATTTTGACCATGCTCTAGTCAAACATATATTAAAGTTACAAACTTTTAATTTAGCACAGGTATTGTTGTTATGTATATCTACTGCATGATTTTGACATAAATCATATAATTGTGTTGTTTACGTGAAATAAGAGTTCTTCTAAAAAATTCTCAATTTTGTGTAAAATTTTGACATAATTAACTAATCTATAATTTAGAAACCATTAAGTATATATATATATATATATAATATATATATATATAATATATATATGTATATTATTTGATTACATATGTTGTCATATATGATTAAATGTAATAAAAGTATTATTATAAGATTATAATAACATATATTTATAAAATAATTGGTGTTAACTTGAACTACTAATCAGTTTAATAACAAATATTGTTATATGTAATATTGATAAATTCCGAAATACATTCCATCATGTGGGTGAATGTATTTCAAAATGATTTGACAACATACGTAATTAAAATATAAACACAAAAAGATATATAAACTATAATGTTATGGAATTACGACGCTAGGTCGATCAATTCGTCTCCAAGAATTGTTATTTCTTGTCTCTGCTTTTTAAAAATAAAATTGTTGTATACTATTTCAAAGGCATTGTAAATGTAATAATCCACGTGTTGCGCGAATACAAGTAGAAAGTCGGCTTTATCGCAACGGCGCAGACATTGCAGCGGCGTATGTTTGTCGTTGGTCTAGCTGAAATAGCGGCGCATTATGCCGAATTTCGTATCAATTACTGTTGTGTGGACAATACAGTTGTAATAGTTGTCATCTATAATACGAGTAAAACAACACGACGTGAAAAATATGTTCATAATTAAAGATCGTTTCTCAAGTAAACGGCGAGCTTCGACAGCATCCTTGACACCCCTCACAACAAAGATCGACTAGTCCTGGCGCCCACCGTGATGTTGATATCTAGGTCAGCCTATTTCGTTGCAAGGGCAAACCCATAGATTTAGCAACAGGCAAATAGACGAATTATTCGCTATAAATTATCACTAAAATGCAATACGTTGACCATAAGACAATTGGTAGCCGTTATGTGCCGTGATGTTTAGAAATTGCTAACATACGCGTGGAATACGACATTAGCGACTTACTTACAACTAACGCGTGCGGCGATCTGCCGAAGACTCGAAGGGTCGCGACTCGGGGAAAAAGTACCACCAGCTTTCAAAGGCGTGCGCCCCCACAAATAAAATGCTATATTCATAAAATGATATGTACTGGATAGCAAATTTCACGCCGGATCGAATGGTACCACACACTACGCGATCTGATGCGGAACGGCGACGTTGCTCACGAAATACGACCATGACATAAGTCGTCATGTTTAATTGCGTTTTAGCGGACGATTTCTTATTAGTTCAGCGTAGTGTGTATCACCAATCGATAGAGCAATAATATTTCTTCAAAATAAGCTTTATTCTGATTGAATTGGTCAAAAATTGACGCGGCGCAACGTTTGAGAAGAAAGCCTATTTTACGCTTAAATTGTCAGCCTGGTGGTAAACGCGATGAGGCGCTCGCGCTAGCGTAACAAGCATAGCATCTTAGCACAGGCAGCGTGTCGCAACAGGCCGATTTTTGTTGAGTAGGGGGTCGTTTTTAAATGCTACTGAACGCGTTATATTTTAGGAACAAGAACGAAATTTGGTGTACAAAGAGATAACATAATGACGTTTTTATGCATATAAATTGTATTCCACAACGGTTAATATTTCTATGTGTAAGTCATGCAGCAATATGGTTAATTTGAGTGAAAAATCCTTGCCCAAGCCTATATATTGCAAGAAATTATTTTATAGATACTCTTGAATTGCTGACATTGATTAAGCTAGCGAAATTTGGACTGGAATGTAATAATTATATTCATTGGACAGTCCACAGACAATTAGCAACAGCACGTCTTGTGACCTTTAACCTTTCATCAAAGTGAGCTCAAATCAGTGACCTTTACCTTTTAACAAAACTCAAATCAGTGACCTTTAACCTTTTATCAAAGGTCAAATCAGTGATCTTTAACCTTTTATCAAAGCTGAAGTCAGGAGAAGCATGAGTCTCGGTCTACTGGAGTCTACATGCATCGTCCGTGTAAACGCACATAACTTACTCCTACTAGCATGCAACCTGGTGTTATCTGATCAAATGTGGCATAAATGTAAACCAGCCTTAACAAATGCTATATTATTATCAATTATTTATAACAAGTTAACAGTTAAAGCCGACATGTTTTGAAGCACGTGGGAGATCTACAACAAACACAGTTTGTGCTGTGCTGGGAGGACGCACACACCGACAGCTCTACCGCGTGAGGAGCGACAGGCTACGTTAAGCTACAAATGTGCAGGTCTATGTAAGACAACAGTCAAGGAGAATCAGTCTGAGCACCTTCGTCTTGTGGTGTCCACCCGGCCAGTCTGCCTGGCTCGCACGCATTACAGAATCCGTGCATTAGTACAGTATCACATGACAGCATCGACACATTCACTTTCTACGCCCACTTCCTCGACTGCACTACAGAAATGGCCATTCTCATGAGTGACACAATATACGCAAGTATGGAAGTATTTGTAGTTCACCTTTAAAGCGAGGGTGCCAGCTCCGAAGGTTTTCTTCATTTAATATTACCTTCTTATGACAACAACATGCTTGTTGAAGGATAATTGCCTATTTAGTTACTTTATTAAGCTCGGACAATGTTCGCAATTTGAAACATTCCACCTGCGACACGTTCAAAAGGTAAACAAAGCGTCCAGTTTCAAAACAAAATTAATTGGCAATAATACTTAGGTGAGCAGAGTTAACCGCAATACCCGTTGATGTTTAACTTTCCCACGGTCTAGGCAGTAGACTTCCCGTTACAAATTACTCCTTGGCCAATTCTGGGCAGAGGAACTGGCACCCTCCCTTTAATAAATGTGAGTAAATGCCAGTTGTGTTATGTAAGCAGGTCTTAGTAACGTAGGTTATCAAGCATCTATATTGGTTAGTTTGGTTAGTAGCTGCCATGCAAGAAAGCATGGGGTGAGGTCGAAGGTCACAGTGAATATGTCACATGGGCAGGGAGGGCTCTAGAGAGATCATCTGGTGCATATTTAATGGAATAAAATTATGATAAAGTTGTTTAGCACTATCTCACAGGCCAAGTTCATATTATGACCTGCTAGAATTCCATGTAACCAGTCCAGACATTTCTGGAGCGCACTTTGTATAAGCGCTGTATAAATTAACATGACCTGGGAAACTGTTTCTTATCATATTACATATTTTCTACTGAAGAAACAAACAAAATATGACTGTTTCCCCCCAGAACAAGACCCACCCATCCAGGGCCCAGTTTCATGGAGCGTACTTAAGACGTCGTAGCGGGCGATAACTCGTCGAAGGCCTAAAACGTCGTAAAGTTACGCTAGTTGCATTTCACGAGTCTGCTCCATAGTTGCACTTAGCTGCGCCATGTATTTAGTAGGCGTAACTTTACGCTAGTTGGAATATTTACGGTATGCTCCCTAAATTGATATATGGACGGTATGCTCCCGACATGCCCCCTCTCAACGTAATAATTTTTAATGTTTGCACTGGATATCCTTTACATTCATCATAGCTTCCCATTTGCTATTCGAACGACAAAGGCGGCAGCTAAAAAAAGGTTGTTCAGACACAGCACAAATACAGGGATTCCCCACCGCGATCTAACTAGGTCAATTCTACGCCATCGTACGAACGTAGTAACGTGAATGCCCAATTGGTCTCATGAAACCAGCCGTAAGCTGCATTGACTACTTGCTGCGACCAGTAGACGCATAATTGCACGTAAAGTTATCGGCTTTATGAAACTGGGCCCTGGGTTGTTCCTAATCACCCCAGCCATCAGTTGCACAAGGAGCCTGCGTACTGTACCTGGGACTTAGCCGAGTACTTTTGTAGGTACTGAAATGAAGTGGTAGACACACATGTGACGCGACACTGCCTGTGGCACAATGCAAACAATAAACACAATCACTTCTCTTGCAGAATTTCAGTAAGACAAATGTCTTATTTATATTGAGAATGTACAATAATTTGCATTGGATGACTGTTTCATCGTAAGTGGGGGGTTCTTAAGATTAGAAAGCCTCAATCAATTCTCTCAAATTTGGCATTCAAACAAAGAAAAATACACAATGTTTAGTTTAAGTAAAAATATTCAAAGACATGCAAAGGTCATGTTATGCAAAATTTTGGAAGGCCAACAAATCATTCAATGAAAATTAATCTACGTTCGCTTTAACAAACCCGCTTTAGAAAAACAAAAATAAAAAGAAATTGTCATGAACTATGCAGACCACTTACCAAGAACAGTTTCTTGAGATGTAATTATAATTATTATATATTATGAATAATAGTCATTTTAATTGTATGCCTGACTGTGGCAATGTCTTTGGCAGCTGATGCATTTTTATCATAGCTGCAGCTTAATATCTTATCAATTTAATAATTTTGATCAGTATTACAGTGAGTAAGGACAAATGTAATGCCAAACCCACACACTGGGAATACTGTCTCAAACATGTATTTAGAACTGATCAGTTAATTAGCAAATTTTATTAACATAGCCAGAATGGGCAATCTTTATCATGTTGCACAAATAATGAAAACAATTTTATAGAAATACCTTCAATAGAATAGAACTAGCAATAAAATAAACTACGTATTACACAAAATTGCACAACATACACTAGCGATCAAATTAAAAATAATTACAAATATAATTAACTAGTCTATCAAGAAACTACAACAGGAAAAATGCATGCAAACTATGAACAAACAAACCAAAACACATTAAAGGCACACTTGAAAATATTAGTTCTTTGAATATACAGATAACATGTACAAAGTGCACATTAATGACTTTATACAAGTCCTTGAAAAGAAGAAAATTGTAAGCAAGACGATAATAACACACACACGCACACAGAAGTAGTAAAAAGGCTGAGGTATGTGTGATCCACTAGGTAAAAGTCACACACAATTGGAGGGAAAAACAGATATTTATTTTTTTACATTATATTTATTTATAGACATATTTATTAATTTTATACTTATAAAATAGTGTCTGCTGTAAGTTTTAATTGTTAATGATATGTTTTGTGTAATTTCCTATTCTCAGAAACAATATTAACGATAACTCACGTAATTACTAATTCACATTATAACATAACCCAGTCATAATTAACACAGCAAAATAATTCTGGTGACATGTTTCCATGTAAAATGTCCTCTAATGACTACACAACTAGACAAAGATCTAACTTTATTCTACACTAACAATTGCCTAGACACTGGGGAATTAGCAAATCAATATTTGCCAGACATCTGGCGGTACTCACTTGCAGGGCTTGACTCTGGATCTTGTAAGGCATTCGATCCTGCTCTATCGGGGCCATGATGTCAATGTCATCAAACACCACTCGGCTGAAAAACACGTCATTGCAATACAGTAAAACTTAAATTTTTACGTAGTTCTGTATCCATAATTCAGTTCTACTTTATATATATTTCAGTATCCGGTCTTCAGGACTGCTCAAACTACTTTATGTTTTACTCCCTGGCAGATATGTTCAATAAAACACCATCTTGACTTCCATGGAAAGCATTCAGCCAATTAGCCACATTTCAATTATGGCACAAGGGTTATTCATACAACTGTCTATAGTGTGGTCGTCATCCATACAGCTGCAGGAACAGCAACAACTTGGAGTGAAATGACGCCGAAGATCAAAATGACAACAAGATTAGTGAACGTGCCAGCTCCTAGGTTTTATTTTTTCGTTTAATAGTTACATTCTTATGACTCCAACACGCATGTTGAAGCTTTATTGCCTGTCAGTTTGTGTTTAGATACTTTACTAACCTCGGAACAATGTTCCCAATTTGAAAGATACCGCTTGCAACAGATGGTAAACAAAACACCCAGTTTCAAAACAACATTGACTGGCAATAATGCCGAGGTGAGCCGAGTTAACTGGAATATCCTTTGATGTTTAACTTTCCCACATTCTAGGAGAGCAGTGGTCTGGTTACAAATTATTGCTCTGCAATTTTCGTCAGAGGAGCTGGGACCCTCCCTTCAAAACCTGGAATCTCTCCTGGATTGAGTGGGTGGGCTGAATGCAAACCCCCAGCTGTATTTTGCCAATTTTAAAACATTCCTTTTGGTGTTCTATCTTGTTTACATACAACTAATCCGTGGTGACTATGATCAAACCTCCCCTAAATTCACCCTTTTCACCCTCACCCCGTTTGATGACGAAGATCAACCAACTGGAACAAGATGTCTACCTCCAGCGGAGTGATCTTGCTGATCTTCTGAGCCTCCCGCAGGAACTCCTCTGTCAACAGGTGGCGCCACATGAACAGTCACATGATAGATCATTGCTCACGTTTATCCCTATATGATAAGTCTCTCAGATTCACCGGGAAACTCCCGCAAGTCTATCAGTGGGCTATTTCACTAACGATGTTAATAGCTCTTAAACCTGATTTTGTACCTTAAAAACAATATTGATCCTTAACAGTGATCTTGAATACTTGGTAACTGTCAACGTGACACACCAGAGGGACACTGTCACTGGTGTGTCATGGAAATAGTGTCCTGGGTAATATGGCAATGAATATTTGCATTTTGAAAAAGAATCATTTAATTTATAATGGATTTTATTTACTGATGAATTTTTTGTTAAGAGATCTTTATGTTAGTTAAACGGTTCCTGGCAGATCTCTTGTTCTCTGGGTAGAAGAGCCACTCTCCTGGGTTTATGTGCAAAGAAAACAAGATATGTTACTAGTTTATACTTGTTGAAGTAGCTTCTATAAAGAAGAAGCCAGCAGGAGGCAGCACGAGTATGTTATCTAAACCACTGGAGTCTGAACTACAAGGGTTGTAACAGTTAATGCTCTCAACCCGCTACAGTATTACATAGACTCGTTTCTGCTACTAGAGTTCTGTGACAATAGACTGCCATACCTTTGGTCAGTTCGCTGGTCTTGCTGCCCTTGGTGGCCGACAGATAGATGAGCTTGACCAGCTCCATGTTGTCCAGTAGAGAGATGCAGGCGATGAAGTAGGGGTACGACACCGCCTTCGCACTCTTGCCGCCCCCGGCCACCTGGGCACACAAACACAACTAGACACAGTATCACCCCAACACAATACACACCCTGTATGTGTAGCAGGCATTAGTGTGTATCAGGCACGTGGGTGTATCAGGCATGAGTGTGTATCAGGCACGAGGGTGTATCAGGCATGTGTGTGTATCAGGCATGTGGGTGTATCAGGCATGAGGGTGGATCAGACATGTGTGTATCAGGCACGAGGGTGTATCAGGCACGAGGGTGGATCAGACATGTGTGTGTATCAGGCATGTGGGTGTATCAGGCATGAGGGTGGATCAGACATGTGTGTATCAGGCATGTGGGTGTATCAGGCATGAGTGTGTATCAGGCATGAGTGTGTATCAGGCACGAGGGTGTATCAGGCACGAGGGTGTATCAGGCATGAGGGTGTATCAGGCATGAGCGTGTATCAGGCATTAGTGTGTCTGCTGTTCTTTTGTATTATATTTTATATTATATTGCTATACATTTATTATACATTCCAACATTGACATATATTAAGTGTTGTTATTGTCATATCCAGTGCAGCGAGTGCAGAATATGCACCATGCCTGAGACATCCTCCATACTACGTGTCCCTTCAAGAAACCACTCATGCCTGATACACCCTCATGCCTGGTAACAATATGTGAAACACATCATATACTTAATGAGCTCATCGTTTTTAATGGACTCTGAATGGGCATTCTTTCACAAAAAAGTCTGGCTTCCTTCAACCTTTACCTGCCATTTGTAACCAACTCTATAAAAGTGGTAGGGTAGTATAAACAATTTGATACCAAAAGAAGCCTATTGTCTAGCCAGAAAAAAATATCAAAAAATTAATAGCTAGAAAAAGAAACACTACACTTTCAGATTCATCTCCCAACTTGATTTACATTTTCACTGACCTTTACTGAGAGGTGGCTCTATTACTGAGGTGACTATATTGAGATGGCAACTGTATTATGAACAATATGATGTTCATAAACGAAATGTGATCACACCCTTAAATTTGCAACATTAGGTTTAAATTTACATCTATCATTCCAGCTGACACCCCTCCATACTACATGTCACTTCTAGAAACCACAAAAAGACAGCTTGTTCCCCGTCCACGTGAACCCGCCCGGAGCTCACCGACAGAAGGTTCTCCTTGACAAAGTCTGTCAGCAGGTGGCCCTTCAGCGTCGTCATGATGTCGTAGAAGTCGAGGGCGGTGATGGAGCCTGTCTTCTCACCGTCCTTGCGACGGAAGGCTTGGAGGGCGTGCTCCTCGTGATAGTCCTACAACACACACACTCCATCAGGTGGCAGCACTTGTTAGCCTCTCAACTTCCCCGGGTAGTTTTATGCTCTACCACCAGGGCAGCCTTACCCCAGAATAGGGTAGAGACGCTGACTGGCACGCAGGCCAACTATGAAATGTAAACTAAAATATCGATACACTTTGATATAATATTACCATAAAATCTATTTTGTTTTGAAACTGGATGTTTTGTTTTTCATTGAAATGTGATGCAGGAAAACAATTTTAATTGCAAACATTACGTCGAGCTTAACAAACTAACTAAACACAAACTGGCAGGCATTAAACCTTCAGCATGCAAGTTGTAGTCATATTAGATGAAAAAAATAAAACCTAGGATCTGGCACCCTCGCGTTGGGTTAGGGACAGTTACAAACAGTTGACACACTTACACTGAACACGCGACACACTTACACTGGGTAGTTCACACATTTACACTGAACAGGCAACACACTAACATTCGACACTCTTATACTGAACGGCTGACACACACACACACACACACACACACACACGCAGTAGCTGACACACTTACATTGAGCAGCTGTGTGAACTCGTTGTATGACACATTGCGGTCAAGTTTCTTGCCGAAGTAGAGGCGGACAAAGTCACTGCTGAAGGAGAACGGGAGGTGCATGTGCACCAGCGTGTGCTGCACCACATCCCGGAACTCATCTGTTCAACAAAAAGTCAACAACATATATGAATATGGTGTCGAGATGTCTTGCAGGGGTGTAATGTCATCCCACGGTCATAGGCACAAGTCCGTGCCATAGTTGTTGCCATCGTGGCCATATTCATCAATTTTTTTTTACTTTCTGACCTAACCATGAAAACTGTTTCTTACAGCAATCAAAATTTCCTCATATATCTTATGTAATATACACACATGAGGTTACAAAATAAAATCGTTTGCATTCCTGTAAAGAATAAAATTAAGAAAACAAACAGTCTACCTCGCATAAAAAATGTCAAAACTGCCACCTCATAGCTACTTCCAGGTGGTGACAATTTAAATGAACTCACCAAATGTGACATATCCAGAACTGTTGATGTCAAAGAGTTGGAAGGCTAGAGCATAGATAGCGTCAGGCGAACACAGCAGGCTCTCAAACGCTTGAAACTCCACAAATGAGATGAGTCTGAAAGAAATAATGTAAGGTCTTATACAGCCCAGTATCCAGTCTTCAGGATTTATCAAAGCGCTTTACGCATTACTCCAGGTAGTTCTGTTCAATCGAACACCATCTCGACTTCTCTGGGAAGCATTCAGCCATGCTGCAATTAATGCATGATGACTATTCGTACACAAATATTCACCACTGTCTGTAGTCAGGTATTCATTCATATAGCCGAGAGCAATATAGAGTGAAAAACTTGCCAAAGGTCTAACATGACACCACATGATTCGAGCCCAGGTTCTCTTAGTCAGCACTCCGATGTCCTGACTGCTGTGCCACTGTGCTTCTATGATCTACCGGGTATATTTGTCCATTGCAGTGGAAACAACACCCGTTTATAACAGCAAGAACAATAGCGTACTAACACATAGAACAGTTGCAGACAAACCTGACATGTTTACTTGTTATATCCCATATCTGACTTACAATAATAATGAGACTGGGCTGCACAATTTGAAGATGTTTATAACGTGGATAGTCATCATAACTGTATTCAGTTTTGCAGTTTTGTTGATTAAATCTAGGTTTGTGATTACCTTTTAGACAACTAACCTATTCATTGGGTAACCTGGTTGCATAGCAAACTCTATCAAGTGATAAAAAATGGATGCCTGAACACATGTATTTGTCGTGAATTTTGTTTAAAGTTTTGGTTTCAAAAGATTATCTCTATGAGAAAAACCTTTAGAAGAGAAAGTTGTTAACGTGTCAAATATAAGGCCATAATGTTTGTACACAATTACAGCGTTTGATCCCCACATCTGTCTACACAATCACTGTGGTAAGTGTTGACACAACTCACCCACCGTAAGACTCACCGTGGATAGACAGGTAAGTTCCCTCACTACTCACCCACCGTAAGACTCACCGTGGATAGACAGGTAAGTTCCCTCACTACTCACCCACCGTAAGACTCACCGTGGATAGACAGGTAAGTTCCCTCACTACTCACCCACCGTAAGACTCACCGTGGATAGACAGGTAAGTTCCCTCACTACTCACCCATCCTTGGTTGTATCTACACATCCCGCGAGTCGTTTCACGGTGTCGGTACATGAATCTGGCTCCGTTAGAAGTCCCAAGTAGCCCTGGATGAAGTCTGCTGGGGTCATAAACCGCTCCCCATTCTCTCCCGTGAACTTGGCATACTGCAAGAAGGCGAAGGTGTAGGATAATAGGAGACACCAAAAGTGCAACACAGCACAGGTTTATGTAGACCTGATTAATTTGTTACAAATCCAGTCAAAAAATGTCTGCATGCCTACATAACCCAGTGGACACTTCCCCTAGAGTGACACACATCCATAAAGCATGATGGACATTTGATAGCACGGCAGTTCAAAGTTCACTTTGGCCAAAATTAACTCAGCTAATCAAAACACGGGTTGACAAGTCCCTAATAAAGGCCTAATTCGTCATACAGCTAGGTGCATCTAGGTCACAAGTCCGGGGTATAATTCTCTCTGTGTGCGCATTTAACTGTTGTCCTAGCACATATTTATGTTGTATGTTGATTTATTATCATAGATGCTTTTTACAATTACATCCCAAATCTTCTTAGATTTGTCAACAATCAGTTAAAAGAATATTCAGTTTGGTTATTTTAAAAAGTAATTGTAATTAACGGTTATTACCGGATAAGGATTTGCAATTCATCTAAGTAAGTTATTAGTTGCTAAATTGCCATCAATGACATGAGTAACAATGTTCACCATTACTGCAGTCAAAGACTTGTGTAGTCAGTTACACAAATAATTGCACAAACTGGTGATAATCCATCATTAGCACTATTGCAATGCTAAGGCACCAGCCTTAAAGACGATATATAGCACATGCCTCCTATCCCTAGAGCAGATCTGTAATTGTTCATAAAACAATTTGAATAGTCGACATCATTATCATCGTGCAATAGTGGCCTGTCTTGTTCACGTGTCACACAGTAACACCTTACGGGTCACACAGTGACACCTTGCGGGTCACACAGTGACACCTCGCGGGTCACACAGTGACACCTTGCGGGTCACACAGTGACACCTCGCGGGTCACACAGTGACACCTCGCGGGTCACACAGTGACACCTCGCGGGTCACACAGTGACACCTCGCGGGTCACACAGTGACACCTGGCGGGTCACACAGTGACACCTTGCGGGTCACACAGTGACACCTCGCGGGTCACACAGTGACACCTTGCGGGTCACACAGTGACACCTTGCGGCCAGCTGTAATACTCAAGTGATTAACACATGTTATTGGATAATGGATTTTACCTGCCAATAACTGTTTGTATCATCTTGCTTTGTTGGTCAAAAATGACTTCTGATTCTGGTGTATCTGATGATTGTTCACCATCAGTCATTATCACTTGCAGGCCACAATGGCTCAGGGGTAGAGCTTCGGACTCTCGACTATGAGAACCTGGGTTCGAATCCTGTTCTGTGATGTTAAAACATTGGGCAAGTTTTTCACTCTATATTGCTCCTGTTCACTCAGCTGTATAAATGAGTACCTGGCTATAGACAGTGGTGGATATGTGTATGAGCAGCCTTCGCGCATTAATTGTTGCATATATATATGGCTGGATGATTCCCAGAGAAGCCGAAATGGTGTCTGAGTGAACAGGTCTGTCAGGGTTGTAAAGTGTAAAGCGCTTTGAATGGTCCTGAGGACTGGATACTGCGCTATACAAGAACTTGCCTTTATTTCACTTGTGTTTTACGTAGACCTGTTAAAAACTACATCAAACAACCAACACACAACCCATCGGTTGCAGATATTTTACCAAACTTTTTACTAATCTTAGAAAACAGGTTCAGTACAGCAATTTACTTTTCAGAAATGATGTAATATTAATACAGAACTTAAAATAACGTTTCTTCGTGTTCAAACTTGTAACACTATGAATTAGAGATAAGGGATTGGACATGTAATTGTAATCATGTGCAAGAAACCAAAAAAAAATTCTGAGTGCTACAATTAGATCTCATAATCATGTTACTTTGATTGAAATGTTATGTTCCCCAAATATATGTCAATCACTTCACGTGTCTAAAATTGTACTCAACAAACCCAACAACATGTGTGTCAAAGGTAAGCATTAGCATAAGGGATCACAAACATCCTGGCTTATCTTGGCTGATTTCACATGGAATGACCCATGTGCATTAATCAACACACTTGTAAACTAGCTATAAATGATCAAATGTGTAAAGGCTAAACTGGTCATAAAATACAGGGATAATAGCTGACGACGTATGCAGCCGCATGCCAAGAACAACGTGAATTACACTTGGCGTCCTACCTGTCATCATACTTAGTCTGTGTTGTGACTTCTATTCAAACAATTATATCACTTTAGGTCCAGTACATTTTACATACATACTTATCTAAATTATACATATTGAGCTCTTGAGAATCACAGCCTTGGCCCTTGGGTATATTGAGCAATTCTAAATAGAAGAATTGCTAACTCGCATGTTAATCAAGATATTATTGTTTGAACAGAAAGTCTATACGACAGTCTTATAGTCAATATAATTATCTGTTCTACTCAATCTAGATGGAAATATGTTGGTATCACAGATATATGAGTAGTTAAGTAGGAACATACTACTATATTAATTTACACATATAAACATCTAGTGTATACGAAGGTGGCTTTATTATTAACAGCAAGTGGTTACTTTGTTTATTTAATAACATTGATATGCTACACACTGTAATCTCTCTCAGTAGAATAATAATAGGCCTATGATATGCTACATTGGTGTTTGATCAGTGTTCTTTGTATCTGATTTCCTTAGGGTTGTTAGCACAGCAAGCGATATCGGGAGAGAAATCTTAAATAACACTCTTCCGATACTAATAATCTGTTTCTAAATCTAAAATAATTATATAATGTTGCACACTGACCACAGAGAACTATGGGTCTATGGCATTGCATTGTCACACTCATTGTCTGTAGATTCAACTGTGTGCACCTGAATTGTACAGAACGTATAAACTTTGTATAACTGCAAAACAATTGGTGAACCAGTTATTTTTAGAACTCCTCCCTTACCACGATAAATCAGTCGTGCCTGCTCACAACATGCCTGCTTTATCAAACTACCAATGTGCATTCACCCGTGTATTTATGTATTTGCAAGGCTGCAAGCGACATGTATTTTAACAGGAGCCGTGCTAAAATATTAATGAATATTAGTTATGAAATGCGTCTAAAAGAATGTGGATTAACAACACTAGAAACCAGGAGATTGAGAGATCAGATAGAAGTTTTTAAAATATTGAATGGGTATGAAAATATTGAGAGAAATAGTTTTCATTTTCACAAAGAACAGTAAATGAATGGAACAGATTATCGGCTGATTGTGTAGGTGCTAGTAGTGTTAATATGTTTAAAAATAAAATTGACATGTACCTAAGAAGGGCTGGGTACATTTAGTTAGATAGGTTGGACTCTCGATAAGCCAAAGGGCTTCCTTGTCCACCTGCCATCTACCCATTTTAACAAGATTTAACAAGATTGCCACCTAGAGTCTAGGTGGCAATCTTGTTAAATCTTGTTAAAATGGGTAGTCTTTGTCTGCTTGTCATAACTATATGCATCATTGCAAGTTTTCCTGCAAACTGTCCATCCATGTCACATATGTATGCACTATATTATATGGGTCACAGTAGAAATCACGTTTCTAGGGAATATGACCCTTATTTTATTCCCGGAATCAATGTCACCCTGACCTTGCTAACGGCCTTGAACTAATCGGGGACATATCGAATGTAAACACTGTTGATAGGCGCTTACCTTTTCAAAGGTTTCTCGTAGTTTCTCTGTATCTGCCCTTTTCAGGAATCCTTGGCCCTGAAAACAGATAATTGTGTTAAACACACGTTCCAATGACACTTTATGCACGACACTGTCACTGACAGCAACTGAGTAACTCAGTAAGTTTGTCACCTGCTTTGACGTTTCGCATTTTGCCTCCCGCATGAACGATGGGATGGGCCATATCTTTGAAACCACACCGAAGCGTTCCTCCTGAAAAACATAAATTATGTGTCAACATGTTACCTAACAGTGCGTATTAATAAAAAGTTCATATAATGTAATATTTGGCATTTCTGTTACGATTTATTCTCAGCAGACATACGCACAACATTTCGCCGGTAGCCGTCCATGCCGAAGACGACTGATCACGTGAAACGACGTCGGTGATTGGTCGGAGTGACTGCGCGTCCGCGAAGGCGTGCCAACCGGGCAAACACCATCCGGGTCCGCCTAATACCACTCATACACGCGGTAAACAATAACCTTTTCAAGTAAACAGGCGTAGGCGGCGTGTGTACGCGCGCGCGTGCGTGCGTGCGTGCGTGCGTGCGTGCGTGTGTGTGTGTGTGTGTGTGTGTGTGTGTGTGTGTGTGCACGTGTGTGCACGTGTGTGCACGTGTGTGTACGTGTGTGTACGTGTGTGTACGTGTGTGTACGTGTGTGTACGTGTGTGTACGTGTGTGTACGTGTGTGTACGTGTGTGTATGTGTGTGTACGTGTGTGTGTACGTGTGTGTACGTGTGTGTGTACGTATGTGTACGTGTGTGTACGTGTGTGTACGTGTGTGTACGTGTGTGTACGTGTGTGTGTACGTTTGTGTACGTTTGTGTACGTTTGTGTACGTGTGTGTACGTGTGTGTACGTGTGTGTACGTGTTTGTACGTGTGTGTACGTGTGTGTACGTGTGTGTACGTGTGTGTACGTGTGTGTACGTGTGTGTACGTGTGTGTACGTGTGTGTACGTGTGTGTACGTGTGTGTGGGAATTGTCGGACTCCCTCGTCAAAAGTAGATATACAAAATGCATAACAAGAATCACTTGCGCGCACACACGCTCGTTCTCATGTACGCGCCCACCCTCATACAAACGCATACGAGCGCACGCACAAATTCCGTTGAACATACACAACTATAGGCACAACTATATCGAGAGGGGCCGCTCAAGAGGAGGACTAGTGCAGTGTTGGCATTGTTTGCCTCGCGTAATCGCGGATAGAATGTCATCAGGCGTGTCCTTTAGCAGTTCTAATCAGAAGTAATCACGTTGTATTGACTCCGTCAACACGTTGCTGCTTATATGATACTTGTAAACGCACCACCCAATCACGTGACCCAAGACCACACGAAATAGGAGAGAGTAAAACAATAACTTACCATGCTAACTGTGTGGACACGTTCGTTGAACGTATGTCTCATTAGCTGAAATACGCCTGAAATACGCCTGAAACACGCCTGCTCCACACGGACGGTGTAGCGAAACTAAGTACTGTTCCAGTATTGCAACACACTGCGTCGGTCTAATGGCTACAAACTGATACTTAACCTGGCTATACGTAGGGCCTATATGTTAATAGTCGCTATGCCAACGTATACAAAAGAGCTATGGGGTCTACAACTTGCCAATGCTGCACTTCGTGCGTGAACCTGTACATATCTTTCTATAGGGCTTTCAATTAAACTACACTCAATAGAGGTTTCAGTAGTTAATTATTATAATTAATTTAATACGGCATGCCTTTGTGGTTAACATATCGGTACTACGAAAACCCAACAATGAGATAAGAGAAACTATGACATGTTATGTAACGTACATACAGACCCACAAATATCCGACACCCCCACAAACCACGCAAACAATCAATTCGCTCAGTCGAGTGTGCGCGTGTGCGCGTGTGCGCGTGTGCGCGTGTGCGCGTGTGCGCGTGTGCGCGTGTGCGCGTGTGCGCGTGTGCGCGTGTGCGCGTGTGCGCGTGTGCGCGTGTGCGCGTGTGCGCGTGTGCGCGTGTGCGCGTGTGCGCGTGTGCGCGTGTGCGCGTGTGCGCGTGTGCGCGTGTGCGCGTGTGCGCGTGTGCGCGTGTGCGCGTGTGCGCGTGTGCGCGTGTGCGCGTGTGCGCGTGTGCGCGCGTGCGCGCGTGCGCGCGTGCGAGCGTGCGCGTGTGCGCGTGCGCGCATGAGTACGTACGTGCGTGCGTGCGTCTGTCAGTCCGTCCGCCCTTCCACCCTTCCACCCGTCCGCCCTTCCGCCCTTCCGCCCTTCCGCCCACCCGCCCGCCCGCCCGCCCGCCCGCCCGCCCGTCCGTCCGTCCGTCCGTCCGTCCGTCCGTCCGTCCGCCCGCCCGCCCGCCCGCCCGCCCGCCCGCCCGCCCGCCCGCCCGCCCGCCCGCCCGCCCGCCCGCCCGCCTGCCCGTCCGTGCGAGCGTGCGTGCGTGTGTGTGTGTGTGTGTGTGTCCGTATGTGCGTGCGTGCGTGCGTGCGTGCGTCCGTTCTTGCGTGTGTACGTGCGTGCGTGTGTGTATGCGTCCGTTCGCGCGTGTGTATCTACGTCCGTCCGTCCGTCCGTCCGTCCGTCAGTGCATGTGTGCGTGCGTGCGTGCGTGCGTGCGTGCGTGCGTGCGTGCGTGCGTGCGTGCGTGCGTGCGTGCGTGCGTGCGTGCGTGCGTGCGTGCGTGCGTGCGTGCGTGCGTGCGTGCGTGCGTGCGTGCATGAGAATGTGTGTTCGAAACATGTTTTGGTTTTGGTCCATGACCAATTATCAAGTGTTTAGGCCTGCGTATTTATGAGTACGTCAAACAGATAATGAATGCAATTAATGCTGAATGTTATCAACAGCTGGACGTTAATGAACGCTTTTTGTATACCAGTTCACGAAGGAGGAATACAGTGCAAATAGGTCTAACGTCACAATGAGATTGGTTTAACATCGACTAAACAGTTTATTGTAAAGTGTTGACGTGTTTTGTGGGAGAGGTCAGGGGTCAGGGAGCTTGAAAGAAACCTGCATTTTGGGGAGATTGCTAATGTGTAATGCAACGTTCGTCAAAAGCGAGGGATGTGGAATTAGTGTATCCAAATTACAATGGTATACCATGGGCTCTTTTTTAAAAGATTTCTCATCCATTTGTATTGTGAATCTAAATAAAATTATATTTGAATCGTTGAAAAATAAATTGTGTTAACAGTTAAGTTGCAATGACCGCTGAAATTTGCTTTCATCGGTCGTGTTTTAGCATATATATATAATACTAATACTAATACTATAAACCAAATGAACCTAATGTAACGGTCACTGTGACACACCTGTGATTGAAATATATTCATCAGGGTTTGCTTTGTTAGATAGCGTAAATATACATGCATACATGTGCTTGATATAATCAGTGACATAACAGTCGTACTAGGTCACCGTCTTAGAGAATAAGAAAATAGCACAATAGCCTTACTACTGTTCAATATGGCTACCTGGCAAGTCGTTTGGACTGTCTTTGTATTTTGAATGCAGTAGTTATCTAGCTATTTGGCAAGCTACTAAGACATTGCTTGTGTATGTGATAGTTAACTTCGCTGCAAATGACCGTGTAAACTGAATATATTGGTCACGACTCATCGTGACCCGTCGGGATCTAAGGTAGGGTTGGGTAAGGCGCCCATCATAAGCAGGAACGGCTGCATTTGGTTTAATAATGACCCAATCGAATATATTTTAATTTGCAGGCAATCTAAAATATATAGTTTACTCTGTGTAAAAGTATTTTACACATAGATATAAAACAAAATAAAAATTCTACTTTTTAAAAATAGCTACGAAAAGGGCGTGTTGCCTCATAGGTGGAGCAAGGCGCCCATCTCGGTGGGGCAAGATGCCTTTCCAAAACTCGTTGAACAAGTATGCGAGTTAGTGTGGATGGTATGTGGAGGGTGGGATGTGCTTAGGTGGGTGGGTGTGTATGTTGCGTGGTATGTATCCGCTTACTTTGCATATTATAACTGTCGCGCACACATTTAGGTGCTGCTTAGATATGTTTCAGATTTAGTTGAAGTAGGCCTTATGCTCTTTAAAAAAATCAATGGCATTGTCATTTTTTTTTTAACTTAACTGATTTTTTATGTTGTGATTAGCGCCTTATTGCACCCCAGACCATTTTTTTTAAATGAACAAAGTAAATTTTCCATATTCTCACGCTCAGCACAACAGACGTTCTGTTACCAAAATGTATTCCGCTGGTTAACAATACCTACACCAAACGCATCGAGAATAAGTGCCGCCAAAGAAACTACTTCGTGAGGAAACTAAGAAAATTCAATTATTAGTCATCTCTTACATAAGTCTACTGTCCAGTTTGTTCTGTGGTACTGCTTAATTCGCTGGGTCCGATCAGCCCGTAAAACCATAGGCATGACGTTGCCACCGGTGGGTGAACTTTACAAATCATACGATACCAAGAAGACAACAGAGAGTTTAAAAGGCATATCTCATCCACTGCACGAGTTTATGTTTCCATGTCGTCATAATTATTTGTATTTTTGGCTAGAATGACTATAATTATAGGGTGCAAAACCCACGACATTAGCTCAATTCCCCGGGGCTCAACTGTAGAGGCTTTACCATTGTATGGTACGCCGATCCAGAGTGTAGCACCTTCATTCGACAGATGGCGGCACTCGACATATAGTTACTCACAAGAGGGCGCTGATACCTTATGTTGTAAATTCGCGTGGAATTCGTCGGAGAACGTTTTGTGTTCTAACAATCTCCCCGAAGATGTTGCTGAGTAAAATTGGACCATCCATTTTAAATGCAGACCTTGCCAATTTGTCTGCTCAATGCCAAGAGCTGTTAAAAAATGGGGCCGATTTTCTACACTTAGACGTGATGGACGGACATTTTGTGCCGAATCTAACCATCGGCCCACCGGTGGTGAATAGCTTACGCCTGGCACTGCCAAAAGCTTTCCTCGACGTGCACCTAATGGTATCTAATCCTGAAATGGTACGTCAGTACAAAGACACCACACAAACACTCACTGGTCCCTTCCTGGACCGGGGGATGGGGTAAATTACGATCAATAAATATCTCATGGCACAGCCACAGCCACAGGCACAACATCATTGTCACATTGAATGATTGATTATTGAACATGGATTGTCAAACCATGTCCATGATTATTAATTTTCAAATATAATAATTAAAATTTGGCGAATATAAGTCAGATGCTAGTGAATTCAGCCCACCATATTATATGTTTATTGAATGTTTATCTCATTGTGTAGTTTAACATTACAATTGGATTACATTATATATATGATTTTATTAACAACTAGAACCTTATATTATTACGAATGTTATATTATTATAATTATTAATATGTAATTTCCTTTTATTTGTAAATCAGATAGAAAGCGCTAGTTTTGATTAATTGATGCTAAAGCCTACACTTCATATTTTGCCCCAGTTTTGACATGATAGCTGATCCCAGTACTGGACCAATGAATATAGTTGGCACAAAAGTACAAACTTTGAAAGCCATTTCCTCTGACAGTCCATCAGCCTAAGCCATTCGACCAGTCCCTTGTAATCAGTAAAAATGTGCATGTATACTGATCAATGTAAAATTTTATGGCAAAACTACAGCTTTTGACCAAGAAAATAGGATGTGTATGCATATCTATACATAGATGTAGACAATTTACTCTAGTTTGCAGTAACATTGTGTTTGCAGTGGATCAAGCCGATGGCCGAAGCTGGAGCAGACATGTACACATTTCATATTGAGGCTACCAAGAACCCAATGGGCTGCATCGAACAGATCAAAGAACGTGGCATGAAGGTCTCCACATTTTTCCCATTCCTCCCAAGTGTCACAATAGCTAGGTGACTGCAATAATTATCTAATTGTTGACACCATGCAGTAACATTGCTAAGGAATACCAGTAGTGTGTATTTAAATAATATACATTTAGTCTTATACACTGAATACTGTGGAAATTCACCAGTTCAATGTATGCCATTATGTCTATATTTAAGACACCATTTGTAAATTCACCATTCTGTTGACAGGTGGGCCCTGAAGCCCACCACCATGGGCACCATTCCCACAGTCACCTCTCTGTTGACAGGTGGGCATGGCCTTGAAGCCTGGCACTCCGGTTGATGCAGTAGAGCCATTTATGGGTCACCTGGACTGTGTGCTCATCATGACGGTGGAGCCAGGGTTTGGAGGACAGTCATTTATGCCGGAGATGATGTCAAAGGTGAGATGTCTACACTCTACACTCTACGGGTAGTTTAGAGTAGGATGTGACTGACTGGCACCTCCCTGTGGAGCAAGAGTCCGAGGGCTGCAGTCAGGGCTTTACGCAGGACCAAATTATTGCCTGTCACATGTTTTGGTGGACAACTGGGTGTTAACTGTTAAGGCAGTTTGCCAACTTTAAATATGTCTGATGACCTCAAATGGACTACAAACACACATATGACACCATTTACACTCAGTTTTGTACCACCTGTCCACCCATATTTCTACCCATCCACAACGGTTTTTACCCGTCCTTATGACAGGTGGACGGGTCTCTGCATGAAGCTATGGCTGCAGTTATATATTACCTTTAAGAGTGTCATCATCTGAACTTATTGAACATGTCACTTACACTGTCACCAATTATGTTGTCAGTAGAGCGAATTTGACAGTACCAGGTAGTCTTGCTTATCTGACACTCGGCTGCATCCACACACTGACTGAGACTAGTTGTGTTGGCAGCAAGGTTGGCTCCAACTGGGTATTCTAGGCTAAACACCACATTGAAAACCTGTAGAGAATGAATCCTTAGATAAGCATGTCACAAACACAAAAAATGTCAGCAATTTATAGACCAGAGTCCCATGATTGAAAAAAATGAGTGAATGTTCTGAGAAGCAACTGAAGCCTCCACCTTTGGTATGTTACAGTTACAATACAGTTGAATATACATCTTAAACAGCCGCTGAGTTAGCATATTAATGTATGGTATACCCAAACTATAAACCAAATTCTGCTTTACTTAATAACAGATCAGTTGGGTGTTGTTAATCCATTCCGGTCACTTGGCATCTAAGAAAACAATCAGCAATCCTAAAAATTGAAAATCTGCAGACACAATTAATAATTGTAATATGTTGTAAAGTTGTCAGTATTTTGATTGAGGTTTTACCTCTCATAAAAGTCCTGGATGGACTCCGAAGACTGTCCTGATGATCGTGGTTTGTTGTGTCTGTGTTAACAGGTGAAACACTTGCGAGAGAAGTATCCCACGCTGGACATAGAGGTGGACGGCGGGGTGGGGAAGGGAACAATACAACAGTGTGCTGAGGTTGGTGTCACTACAGACCTGCACTTTATGTCAGGATCTTGTGTTCTTTCAACACAGATCTCGATCTTCACTTTATGTCAGGGTCTTGTGTTCTTTCAACACAGATCTCGATCTTCACTTTATGTCAGGTTCTTGTGTTCTTTCAACACAGATCTTGATCTTCACTTTATGTCAGGATCTTGTGTTCTTTCAACACAGATCTTGATCTTCACTTTATGTCAGGTTTTTGTGTTCTTTCAACACAGATCTCAATCTTCACTTTATGTCAGGATCTTGTGTTCTTTCAACACAGATCTCGATCTTCACTTTATGTCAGGATCTTGTGTTCTTTCAACACAGATCTCGGTCTTCACTTTATGTCAGGATCTTGTGTTCTTTCAACACAGATCTCGATCTTCACTTTTTGTCAGGATCTTGTGTTCTTTCAACACAGATCTCGATCTTCACTTTATGTCAGGTTCTTGTGTTCTTTGAACACAGATCTCGATCTTCACTTTATGTCAGGATCTTGTGTTCTTTCAACACAGATCTCGATCTTCACTTTTTGTCAGGATCTTGTGTTCTTTCAACACAGATCTCGATCTTCACTTTTTGTCAGGATCTTGTGTTCTTTCAACACAGATCTCGATCTTCACTTTATGTCAGGTTCTTGTGTTCTTTCAACACAGATCTCGATCTTCACTTTTTGTCAGGATCTTGTGTTCTTTCAACACAGATCTCGATCTTCACTTTATGTCAGGATCTTGTGTTCTTTCAACACAGATCTTGATCTTCACTTTATGTCAGGTTCTTGTGTTCTTTCAACACAGATCTCGATCTTCACTTTATGTCAGGATCTTGTGTTCTTTCGCCACTGATCTCGATCTTCGAGGATATTGCCACATAAGAAGTCATCACTATTGTTCTTATACAACACATTATCCAATTCATAAGGCTTCGTCACATAAAGCACATCACCTCTGGCAAACCTGTTTATTCAAACACCATCTCAACTTCTCTGGGATGAATTCCGTTATGCCTCAGTGAATGCACATACATATTTGTACACATCTTGTAATCCACCATTTTATTGCCAGGTATTCATCTATATAACTGAGTGAACTAGATCAACCTGCAATGAAAGAACTTGCCCATAGTTTGAAACAGCAGCAACAGGAAGTAAAAACATAATCTCAAACCATACCTAAATGTGCCACAGTGCAGTCACACTACACAGCACCATTCTGCAAAGTTGGGGAAAATGAATCAGAATTGCACTCACTGATATAAGTTGTTTCTAAAGCTAAATTGTGTACCTCCTGTTTCGTACTTTAGTGATATTTTCATGTTCTTCCGTCTCGAAGGAGATGCAAAAAATGTAAAAATGCAAAACGGCTCACACTGCAGCAGGAGTTTTGTGCCTGTGGCAATTAGAATATTAAATAAGTGATATTGACGCCAACGAGTTTGCTTTTTGTGTGGTTACATTTTGCATTTCACCTGTATTTTGTGACAATCTTTTCTTTACATGTTTTACAGGCGATCATGAGTTCTCCAATGTATATCCATTTTTAGGACATTAAAGTGAATTGAATTGATATGGGATTATACAACATTGCTCTGAAGCCGAGTACAATATCTGTTTGCTGTATATGTTTACTGGTGTAGATTATCACTGTGTTGCAATCATTTAATCAGTTATTTAAAAAATGAAGTAAATTGAAACCTCATCAATGAGTTTGCTAGCATTATCTTGGTTTCTCAATAACATTGCCTTCATGGGACAGCTGCTTGGTCCTCTATGATGATGAGTCTTTGTGATACATCGGAATATCACATGGCTCATTCCGATACTCATTTTGACCCAAAAGCTATCCTTGTAAACATGGTCTGAATACTTGGAAAGGGTCGGCCTGTTGCGAGACGTATAACGACTACGACACTATGTTATAAATGTTATAACCTATCCGGTAGCTAATTAAGTTTCCATTTTCGACAGGAATCACTACACCTAAAGGGTTTAAATAAAATTTATACAACTGAATTTTAAAAGATTTGTATTGTCAAATGTTACAGACAGCTGCTCACACATGGAACTATTTTTTTCTGTGATTAACTTGAACTGACACTGTATGACTGTTTGCAGGCTGGTGCCAACATGATCGTGTCAGGCAGTGCTGTGGTAAAGAGTGACAATCCCGCACAAGTGATCTCAATGCTCAAGCAAGCAGTGCAAAGGGAACTGACAAAGAGACAACAAGACAAACAGTGACTAGTTCTCCATAGTTAGGCTGAAGATAAACATGAGTAAACGGATCATGACACTTGATGCAGAAAAGCAGCTGTATCTATGCAGATTACGGACTTGTGTGTGCACTATGCATTTCCAAGAGGAATATGGCCATATTCTATTTTATTATGGATTTGATTGAAATGTAAAATTTTTGATGAATTATACATTTTCTTGCCATCACATACTATGCAATCGTACTCACATAAGTTGACTGACCCTAATAAGTGGAACTTCTCACAAACTTGACAACTTTATTGCCAGGGGTCCAAGAATGTTAGACTTACTCAGGGTGCAGTGTAAATTATACGGCAAATGTATTATGATCACAAAGCATATATTGTTAAGGTTGGTGGATTACCGACAAAATTAAGCCGATTTTGTCTGATGTGGGCATCATTGTGTTCATTATTCTGGTAGATGGCGACTCATAAATGTTATTGGTAATTAAGCAACAAAAACAACATATTTATGCAGAATTTCACGTGAAAATAAAGATATTTCACCACGGATGTGCGTCAGGTTAGATTGGATGATTAGACATGCTACCTTGAAAGTATTCTGAATACATACATGTAGTCAACTGCAATTGAACTTGATTACAGTAAATTGTTTCTGCAACAGAAATGTTGTTTAGAACGTTTAGCAGCATCACCATTATTGACAAAATACACCCATGGCTTGGGGTGACAATAGTACTTATTTGTGGCCATTGCACTTCAATAGGAATATGATATATTGATACTGTTTTGCAATTAAATGTCTAGGTTTTGTAATGTTGTGTTTTTGTTTTACATATATACGATAGATTTTGCAGTCTGCACAACAGAAGTGCAGCAGTCTGAATGTATTGTGTTATAAATATGTAGTTATGCCCAATTCCATAGTAAATACAGTTCCACACACTGCCTCACAACAAGTGGGGACAGTTTCGCTTGTTACATCTGATATGTTCCGGCTCAGGGTCTCAGTTTCTTCGATCGTGTTCTCACTGGCTTTGTATGCACAAGCTGTAGATCTATATTGAGAGTAGTTGCCAATGTCCCTCGAAGGCAGTCTAGCCAAGCAGCTGTGTTGTATGGTATGACATCAACTGGCTGCTGTACGTGTGTTTCCGAGACACACCAAGCACATGTTCAAATCAAGTCCAACACGCTATGGTGGCAGACACAGTGGGTCACACCGGCATTTTGTTTGGAGATTTAAAAGTACAATTACATACACATTCAAAGGAATTATTCAAAACATCAGGGTGACAATCTTTGACAAAAAATGGACCATTGCTAAAGGGGTCTTATCTTCAAGTGACTGGGAATTGTCACCCAATATGTCCCAGGCCATTGACTCATCCCAAATCATTCATAATGTAGCTTTACTAGATTCATGTTTTATGAAATACAGAACAATATCTTTACTATAATTATATTATTTATTAACATTAAAAGAATAACAATTCAATTCAACAGCACAAACAAATTAGTGACAACAACATAAACAGTAATTAATTTTGGTCTACATACAGTATTAAACTGTGTATACATAAGTAATTCATAATTTTGTGATGCTAGCTTAGAAGTAGAGCACACATTATTGTTCTAGTTGCTTCTTAGCAGTTCCTGATTACATAATAATTACACATTTATACATAAAACAATAATTGAAACACGACGAATACAACACCAACTCGCCTTCTTTTACAAGATAAAACAGAACCTCCCCCATGCTCCTGTAAACGAAACAGCAACCCAAACAAGTACATACAAATCCACGCACGCATCAATACATATGCATATACATGAAACCATGACATGTTCACGTAACGATAAATGTCACTGTTACAGAGGCAGGCTGACTGATAGGCTAACGGGTGCTGCAAACATGGGGGGTACTTGGGATAACGGTAATTGCATGCCACTTATATTAGGGTGGCAGTTTATCGGCTACATTGTTGTTACGTTAGCATTAAATACAGTCAGCCTGGGGGTCGTCTCCGCCACAGGGAGCCGTGCCAATGGCTCAGTGGTGATTATTCTAATTAATTACTCTCGTTTTAAGAGGGGGACAGTTTACAGGCTTCATGACAGGAATATGATGTTCACACTAGTTTGTTGTCTGTTTGTCCAGCTTCGTGTCTCTTCTGGCGTTTTTGCTATTGCAGCTCAAGTTAGGCAGACAAATGGGCAATTGTTTAAGTTGCAGATATACTTCCTGTCAGGTTGACGACTTAACTGGGGTTTCTGGTGCTTTGGCTCAGACGGTACCAGTATGGCAGAGCTCTGCCTAGATTTTCGGTAACATCTCCGGGCAGTGGGATGATTTGTCTACTTGCGGTTTCTGGTGCTTTGGCGCAGACGGTAGCAGTATGACAGCTAGCATTAGGATGCAGCATGTAGCTTTGATAATCATATTTGCATTGCAGCCTGGTCACACAAGGGATTGCATAATTTTTACTCCATTACAGGGCCACGTCTCCACCTACAGCAGCGGGCATGGTTAATCATGCATTTTCCAGTGGCTACTTATAAGGTGGAATAATTCCAGCACTATTTGCATTTCAATAACCAGTGCCGCAATGGCATTGCATCATTGTTGCAGGATGGCACCAAAAAGAGCGCGCAGCCAGGGTTCGTCTCGGCCGGTGGCAGCAGTGGTGGAGCCAACGCAAACTCGCAGCCGGACAGGACAGTGCCACTGTCAGTGGCACCATCGACTGCAGGGCGTCCAAGGACGGGCCAGCAGGCGCCAACTGCTACTCGGGGTCGACCTCGAACGCGGACACGTTTGTCCAGAACTCGCGAAGTGGAGGTACGTGCCGCAGCGGCGGATAACGGGACACGTCTGTCCGCAACGCTTGCACCTGACGAACGGGCCGCACCGGTGGCGCCACTGTGGGAAACGGAGGCAGCCAATGACGCGCGTAGGCGGTGGGAAGATAACATTGAAGAGCTGGTGCAACAGTCGAACGCTTTGCTGCAACAAATGCATCAGATGATTACGGACAAATTTGCAGGTGACAATGTAGGTCCAAGAAGTAATAACCTTGGGCATGATGATGATGTACTTCTTTTTCCTCAGATGTCCCATGTGACGGCCATGGATCAGTTAGGAGGAGACATATAGCTCCAGTGGGGTCGGCTGTGCCCAGAGTGACGGCCTCTGGGTTGGAAGCGCCTTGGCCAGCTGCCGATGGCTTTGAAACTAGTGTTGGGGGGTGCTCGGAAGACTCCCGTTAGAGGTTCAGGATAGGGTAAGGGAATTCACTTCCTCTTCTTTGTCCCTGCATGCCCATGTCCCTGATAACATTAGAGCTATGGTGTGGGCCGGGGAATTTGTCGAGCTAGCGTCCCTTCTGCCCCAACGAAAAACAGCCCCTCAAGAATTAGCTCTAGGGTTGCAGATGGGGATGGAAGAGGGAACATCTGTCGTCTGCGTAGGACCAAAGGCCCGACCGACCATAACTTCCTTTCCCCTGTGGTCAAGGGCTTTCCAGATTTATATGTCCATATACCTGACCCAACCTGTCCACTACCCTGAGGCCCCAGCAAGGTTAAAGTACATCCAGACTATTCGGGATCTGTGCGAAAGGGGTAGCAACTGGCAGGGGTATGATGAGTCATTCAGAGCGTTGAGGGGGTTGCATGGATGGGGATGGGACACCGTAGAATCTGAGCTGTGGCTGCAGGCAGGAAGGACAGTGGGTGTGGCGTACAGTGGCGCCCCTTTTCAGAGCAAGGGTGTGGTCCGCCGACCAGGCCAACAAAGTAACAACCCCTGTTTTAACTTCAACAAGGGGATGCATTGTGACGGTCGCAGATGTCGCTGCCAGCATAAATGCCAACGATGTAGGGCAGGTCACCCAGCGACACAATGTCCCCGCTTCAGACAAGCCAGTACAGGCATGTTTCCTGCCATTGCCCAGCGCAATCCTAGACAGTAAGCAGCAGCTGTTGCCATCACCTGTCTCCCCATTATTTTTGAACCAAGTGTTACAAGGGTATGATAAGAATAAGTCGCAGTATCTCACACAGGGGTTAACACATGGTTTTCGAATATGATTAATTTGCCAAATAAGCCACAGTTATTGGCAACAAACTTTAAATCGGCTTTTGCATTTCCAGAAGTTATTGATGCTAAGATCTCCAAGGAAATAAAACTCGGCCGTAGTATTGGTCCTAGCAGTGTTCCCCTAATGTTCATAATTTTAGGGTTTCACCACTGGGAGTAGTCCCCAAGAGCACCCCTGGTGAGTACCGTGTAATACACCACTTATCACATCCACAAGGGTCATCGGTTAATGATGGGATTCCACATGAATTTTCTTCGGTACAGTATGCCACTGTAAAGGATGCTATTGCCTTCATCAAGAAGTCATCTCACACCATTTTTCTTGGAAAACTGGACATTGAAGCTGCATTCCGTATAATTCCGGTATCCCCATTGGATACACCTTTATTAGGTTTTCAGTGGAGGGGTAACTTTTACAGGGACGCTGTTCTTCCTATGGGGTGTGCTAGCTCCTGTTCGATATTTGAGGCATTTAGTAATGCATTGGAGTGGGTAGCTAAAACTAAATTGGGTGTGTCTGAAATGGTTCACTATATTGATGACTTCCTGTTCCTTGCAGAATCCTCTACAAAATGTGCAGCAGACATGAATGCTTTCATCTCTCTCTGTGAGCAGATGGGAGTGCCGTTAGCTCCAGAGAAAACACAGGGTCCTACTACCGTTCTATCTTTCCTTGGCATAATTTTGGACACGGAGAAGCTAGAAGCCAGACTGCCGGATGATAAACTATCCAAATGTAAGTCCATGATAACGGATTTCTTAACTCGACGGGGCGGGGGCGGGGGCGGGGGCGGGGGCGGGGGCGGGAGCGGGAGCGGGGGCGGGGGGGGGGCGGGGGGGGGGGCGGGGGGGGGGCGGGGGCGGGGGGTGCATGGGCAAATCAGAATGTTCGTTTCTTCACGGATAATGAGGCGTTAGTGTCAGTCATCAATAAACAAACATCCCGCGACCCCAACATGATGACTCTACTTCGCAGGTTGATCCTCACTTGCTTGACATTTAACATAAACTTCATGGCATGTCATGTCCCTGGACGACTCAACAGTCTGGCTGATAGCTTGTCACGTGGGCAGTTAGATGCCTTTCGCCGGTTAGCACCGTGGGCTGACTCAAGACCAACCAACCTGCCAGCTCATTGCTTGCCCTAACAGCTATAACTGGGAAAACACACCAGAGTTTACTGGGCTGGTAGAATACGGTTACAGAACTTGTCACAGGCAATTTCGCCAACTTTAACATAACTAGGACTTGGTGGATATATTAATATAAAAATAGGAGACTTGTCACGGGCAAGATCTACCAAGTTTCTTTCAGCACTGCCTTCGGCGATAAATTAGTATAACACTGAGACTTGTCACGGGCAAGATCTCCACAGCTTTGACAGAACAGTGATGTGGGGAATAATTAGTATGCGAATGAAGCTTGTCACAGGCAAGATCTTCTGGTCCTTGTATACATAGGGTATTTAAGTTGCGGTGGGGAGGTCACAGGCGCAGGTGACCTTGTGGCGGAGTGTCCCCACCTCTCTAGTATGGTGTAGTAAGTAATAGTTTTAGTAGTCAAAATGTTTGCGAGACATCTTTTTAAGTAATGTTTTTAGGTTGTCAGTATTGACATTTAGGATGTGGGTCTCTTTTAGGATGTATAGGCTAAGAAAATTAGGCAATGTTTAAGACCTCAACTGGCTCACGTGTCTTGGTAAATAATTGCATTTCATGACTCGTCCAATAATCTGATGAGTTAATAAATAACTGTCAGAAGGTTATTCTGGCCAGATTCTTCCATATCTGTTGTTGACTGGGTGCATTGCATAAATGCAGTTATGCGATTATATTGCATAATAACTTTTATGCGAGGCAAACAAGACAACACTTAACTAACGTTAGATAAACATCAGGACGCAGCACCAACGAGGTCAAGGTCCAACAGTAAGGGAGAAGTTCGCGCGTTTTAGCGGAGTAATACAAGGAAAAGAAGGCCGGAGCACTGACGTGGCAGCCACATTCGAAATTTCTCGCGGTTATTGTGCAGGATTTTTTTATAACAAAAAGAGTCATTAGGGCCTGGAACACAATCCCCCAGAAGTCATAAGCATACCAACACTACACCCATTCCAACAAGCCCTCAGCACCATCCACCTTGTTGCTCCAGCCCACCTCACCAGATTATTATAAATAGCCAAAAATTAGACACAGCAAACTGTTTTAAATCTGCATAAATTATTATGTATTGTACGCAATGCCAGACACTATACAGTATATATCGACCATTTTAATACATGTAAATACATTTTGATTTTGTGTACCTTAATTCCTCGTGTATAATAATAATGTATATACATATCCCCGCTATATAACACTTGGTTACGATATAAATATATATATATATATATATATATATACATACACACGAACGAACATATCTTGCATATATACATTAGATACATATCTACATTGCATACGTGCATTACATGCACACATACGCACAACAATTATTATAGATGTATAGATGTTGTTTATAATTTATAAACAACAAAAATCAGAATCAGTAGCAGAATTTCACATTACATGTACATTCACAAGCTATTGAAAACGTCCAGAAAGTCAGCAAACAATAATGATCACGTGTCACACCATAAAATACCACAGAGTTACAAGAGTGGCGCCCCCTACGTGCGTGTGACGTCGGGCGGCAGAGCGGCCCTCCAGCCAGCCAACAGCGCCTCGTGGAGCCGCGAGACGACGGCAGTGTACGCCCGGTCGGCGGCCCGGTTGACGTTCTCGTCGGGGTCGACGTCGTGGTCGTACAACTCGACGTGGCCGCGCGGGTACACCTTGCCGGGCAGGCGGTGCGGCGTCGGCAGGTCCTCGTAGGCCATCCACTCGGTGTAGCGGTAGCGCTCCGTGCGCATGCTGTAGCCCATGTACACGTTCGAGCCGACGTCCATGCGCGGGAACTGCGAGAAGGCCGCCGCCTTCCAGCGGCGCGCGGGCGCGCGCATCAGCGGCACGAGCGACACGCCCTCGGCGCACGTGCGCACGGCCGACGAGTCTCGCGGGCACAGCGACACCGGCGGCAGGCCGGCGGCGTCGGCGAGCGTCGGGAACAGGTCGACGAACTCCGTCAGCCGGTCGGTGACTCGGCCGCCGTCCGTCTCGCCCGGCACGCGCACCATCATGGGCGCGTGCGTCGCGAGCTCGAAGTCGGTGTGCTTGCACCACTCGCCGTGCTCGCCTAGCTGCCAGCCGTGGTCGCCCCAGAAGCTGACGATCGTGTCGTTGGCGAGCCCCAGCTCGTCGAGTGTCGCCACGACGCGGCCGACGAGAGAGTCGACGTACGATATCGTCGCGTAGTAGGCCCGGCGTAACTGGCGCACCTTCGCCGGCGGCAGGGTCGTGTTGATGGCGCCGTAGCCGTACTTGTCCTTCACGTCGACGTAGCTACGCAACTCGTCGAAGTTCGACCACGCGATCTCGGGCATACCGACCGGCGCGTACGCGTTGTCGGGAAGGCGGATTTCCGCTTCCGGGTAGTACTTGAGAAATCGAGCGGGAAAGAAGAACGGCAAGTGGGGACGATGGAATCCGACGGCGACGAAGAAGGGCCGCTCGGCAGACCGGGCGGCGGGCGCCAGTCGCTTCAGCGCGGCGACGGCGTGGTCGGCGGTGATGTCGTCCAACAGTGGATGTTTCTCCGTCTCGCTCTCGTTGGCCGCGTACCAGCTGTAGCGCGGGTACTTGCTCCAGTACTTGCTGTGCGCGTGGAAGTACTTCTCCGTCCACGACATCGGGTCGTCATGGCCGGACGCCATGCCCGGGTGGAAGATCTTGCCCATGCCGACCGTCGCGTAGCCGTGCTCCTTGAAGTACTGCGGTATCGTCGTGAAGTTGCCGCCGACGCGCCGGAAGTAGGCGATCAGGTCGTGCACGTGCGTCGTGTCGGGCCGTCTGCCGGTGAGCAGCGACGTGCGACTGGGCGAGCAGACGGCCTGCTGCACGTAGGCACGCCCCAGCAGCAGACTGCCACCCGCCAGAGCGTCGAGGTTGGGCGTGTGCATCTTCGGAGAGACGCGTGACGGGAAGTGACGCCCGGCGTAGGCACCCAGCTGCGGCCTCATGTCGTCAGAGACGAGAAACAGGACGTTCTTTCGTCTCGCCGCCGACGCGAAGCACGACAGCGCGGCGATACATCCAACCAGCAGCGCCATGCGGCCGACGCCCTCCATGGCACGGGGTGATCTCGTGGGTCGTTGGGTCCGGCGGACAGCAGGGGCTGGTGGGAGAAGCAACACAATCTTGATACAATACAGTACGATACAAAACAATAAAGTACAGTAACACTTTATTATCCCGAAAGAGAAATTAATTTGCAACGCTCGTAAAATACATAAATAAAATAGAACAAATACAAGAATACATTATTAAAACGGTATCCAAACCTTAATTATAATGAAGTATAAAATAAAAAGCCTAATAATCTATACTATAATAATTATAATTATGGTCGTCGCATCACCATTCACAAGTAATACATACAGTACATAACACACACAATGAATGGAACTGTCAGGTTTTTATTCTCGAGAAGCCACACAGACTTGGGAATGAATGACAAACGCGTCTGTGATACTCTGATAGTTCTAAACTTTCTGGGCGAAGGCAGACGCATAATTATAGTATCGTTTAAAATACGAGTATTGGTAATAATAATTTGAGTGGCTTTCGGAGTACACTACCTGCTTTTCATACAGAGTAGTGAGAGTGAATTGTTTCAAATCGGTCACATTACTACTGAGATTTACAATATCTTCACGTTTTATTGTACCGTTGCAAACGGCCTACAGCCTAATGTAAGGAGACAGTAAGCAATAACACATTATTATGGTCACAGGTTGGACGTTTTTTGAGTCTCAAAATGGGTTTATTGGAAGATATCAATGAACCCTGAGAGAGGGGTAATGACTAAACAAGTCCAGTCTCTAAATGGTCGGACGATCCGCACAGAAAATAGCTGTCACTTCATAAAAGTACGGTATGGAGCATCACATGATTGATAAATCTGATTCTCCATACATTTAATTTCTGTAAAACAAATCTTTCACCTTTGTTACAACTAAATAAATGCTAGGTTCCTTGCAGTATCCAATCCTCAGGATTGTTCAAAGCGCTTTATACTTTACTCCCTGGCAGACCTGTTTAATCAAACGCCATCATGGCTTCTCTGGGAATCATCCCAACTACATAAATGAACTAAATATTTGTTTATTTACCACAATCTAATCAACATCAGTGATAGGAAATTCAACAAATATATATGTGTGTATATATATATATATATATATATATATATATATATATATATATATATATATATATATGTGTGTGTGTGTGCAATGATGTAGCCATCCATATATGAGATCAAACGGATTTGGTTGTAAAGGTAAGTTCTTATGTAGTGCAGTAACCTGTTCAAGGCCCTGGTTCAATCAGACACCATATTGGCTTCTCTGGAAAGCATCCAGCCATATGTTACAATTAATGCGCAAAGGTTGCTCGTACACATATCCACCTATTGTCTATAGGTACTCATTTATACAGCTGAGTGAACTGGAGCAATGTAGAGTGACAAAACCTGCCCAAGATTTTAACACTGCATCACTCTATAAAATTGCTGATGTGGCACTCCAAATTCATGTTATCTCTCGTAGAAAGGTGTGCATTAATCAAGGTCTGTATCGCAATAGTGAGCACACTTCTCAGTCCCTACAATCGTTATATTAATAAGCCAGGACATCTTCATATCTCCTCCCAGGCGCCTGGTTCTATACTCAGCCACATCCCCTGACCACCAGAGCTCTCATATGTCTAAGGGACGTAATATATATAAGTATCAATATCGACAACGTGATCAGTATTGTCCACAGATTTATTTCAATGCCTTGAAAAAACCCAGCTCATTCATTGATTGTTACGATTCCCACGGCCTGCCACCAGTTGTGACTTTGATCACTCAATGGCAATACAACGACCGATAATAAGCGCACACCGTGACCCACCCAGGGGGGAAAAGGTGTACCGCAACCCTAGCTACAAAATAATAAAATCACTGAAACACAAACATCCGCAGCACGTTTGTGGTCAGGCAAAGCAAGACCTATTTTTATCAGCTAAACATGCGATTTTTTGGTATGCAGTATTTGGACACAGCCTGCAGGGAAACAGTGCAGCTTTTCTACTATGGATGCGGGATTCCCACCATCCCGGGTGCTGAGGAATTCCCTGATATATATATATATATATATATATATATATATGAGAAAGTCTGAGGGAGTTTTCATTCCAGGAGCATGAACCAAACACGAATACATCAAACAGGTTGAATGGGTAGGCTCTAAGATTTAAGCTTGTCTCCAATGCTGCTATAGTTAAACGTAAGGTACTTGGGTTAGATGTGTTGGTAGCAACAGCTGCAATGACGGACGTCACCGTCGTGGCATGGTAGATGTGTTGGTCAAACATCAGCAAAAGGGACAAACTGACGTCCCCAAAACAGTGCCAGTGCAATGGACTACCTAGTGCCTCATCAACAATGGTGATCATCATGGGGTTGACATTACGGGACCTGCGTCATCTTATAAACACCACCATCTTTGTCAACTATCAGCCAATGCCAAATCTTTCAGTTGAAGGTGGCATCCTTTAGCTGATGTCTAGAAAACTGTCAAAACTACACATTATACAATCATACTGTACATTCTGACTTAAATTAAACAATATTTTTTATTTAACGCAGCAGTAGCCACAATGGTGTATGTCAAATTCCCGACATGGCGGTGCAGGTTAAAACTCCTCAACTGCTGGCACCTTCCAAGCGGCAAGTGAAGGCAAGGAGGCACTTGCTGTGTGATCACTGCCACAGCTTGGTGGATTTTGCCTTATCGGGGTGCGGGAAGTCTTGGTCAGAGACAACGGAGGAAGGGTTTACTTTCCAATGTTTAGGGTGTTGGAAAGTGGACTGTCTGACGGCAGAGCTAGCTAAGCTAACGGATCTTGTGAAGGGGATGGAGAGAGGAGGGAGGATGATAGCAAGGAAAACAAATGGAGAAAGAACAACAGAAAACATGCCATGCATGAAGGAGACAGTGGAGAAAGTGACAGTAGAGAAGGAGGGAGGGACAAGGGGACAGGAGATGATAGAAGTAGATGCGACAGGAGGAAAGACGAAGGGAAGAAAGGAACTGAGAGTAGATATGACCAAACGGAAGTCAATAACAAGGAAGATGTCAGGAAGAAAAGAGACAGGAAAGAAAGGAACAGAGAAAGCGGCAGGGGGGAAAGTCAGCAACCAGGGAGATGCAAAACGGAGGAGCTACTCTGAAGCAGTGATCGAGGGTGCATTGAGAACAGAAAGGGTTTTTATGGGCGACTCAATTTTGAGCATGTGACAGATAGGGTAGAGAACGTGTTGGGGCATGGCCAGGGAGGATCGATATTAGTACATGTAGGGACGAACAATGCAGACAGGGAGGGGACAACTAGAATAGTGCAAAGATACAGACAGTTGGTAGGGAAACTGAAGAAGACAAGAGTTGAACAGATCATTATCTCAGGAATCTTGCCAGTAATCGGAGGAAGGGGAGCAACCTATAGAAACTGTAAGAGGATGGCAATCAATGCTCTGGTGGAGCAGATGTGTGAAGGAGAAGGAGTTGGATTTGTAGATTTGTGGGGATACTTTGTTGGGAAGGAAGATATGTACGTGAGAGATGGCCTCCATCTAAGCGGAAAGGGCGCAGCAGTGTTCTCCGAGAACCTGCTTCAATCTATGGACAGAGGAACAGGTTGCAATTTTTTAAACTAGTTTCGCAGGGGGGATACACAGAGAAGCCAAATACTAGAGGCATAGCTAAAGACAGCAAAAAGAAATCAGCAAAAAACAGCCTGGAAAGCCCTATGAAATTTGGTTATAAATGTGTTTGTTTAAATGCAAGGAGCATAGTAAACAAAAGAAATGAACTAAACATTATGGTAGAAGATATTGACCCTCACATAATAGGTATAACTGAATCTTGGGCCACCCCCAATATATCAGATGCCGAATTAGGAATGACAGGATATGTAATGTTTAGGAAAGATAGATTAGGAAGAAGGGGAGGCGGAGTTATTTTATATATTAAAGAATCCATCCAGGCTTATGAAATAAAATTAGAAAAAGAAGCAGAATGTGAAGCTGTCTGGTGTAACATAGTTACAGGAAACTCAACATTAACTGTTGGGTTAGTTTATCGTAGTCCAAACATAAGCATAGAAGAGAATGAAAAAATGCACAACGCTATAAAAGAAGTGAGTAAACGGGACTGTATTATTATGGGGGATTTTAACCATGGGCATATAAATTGGACATCTCTACAGAGTCCTGGGAGAGAGGATCAAGAGTTTTTAAATTTAGTACAAGATAGTTTCCTTTTTCAACATGTGTTAGAACCAACCAGGGACAAGAACGTGTTGGACATAGTTTTGAGCTCACAGAAGGAATTTGTTGATAATGTCAATATATGTGAGCCACTGGGATGTAGTGATCATAACCAGATACATTTTATCATCAAAGTAAAAGGAGAACGGAACAGAAAAATACGGTACAGGAAAAATTTTCACAAAGGAAGATATAAGGACATGAGGGAATATTTAGCGAAGATAGACTGGAATAACACACTGAAGAATAAGACAGCAACAGAATGCTGGAATATCTTAAAGAGGGAAATTGACTGCGTCGTTGACAAATTTGTCCCCTTGAAAAAACAAGGGAAAAGGTCAAAAAAGAAACACTTATCGAAGGAAGCCATTAGAAAAATCAAGTACAAGCAAATGATGTGGAAGACATATAGACATACTGGAAGTGAAGAAGACTATGCCATTTATAAAGAAGCACTTAATCAAGCTACAGCTGAAATTAGAAATTCGAAGAGAAGCTATGAACAAAAAATAGCTTTCAACATAAAACATGACAGCAAGAGTTTTTATGCGTATGTTCGAAGTAAACAGAAAGTTCAAGATAAGGTCGGGCCACTAGAAGGTAGTGATGGAAACATAATAACGGAGGGATTCTTAATGGCAGAAAACCTAAATGAATACTTTAGTTCGGTGTTTACCAGGGAAGATATTAGTACATTACCAGTACTAGAGACTAAGTTCGAAGGGAGAGAGTGTGACTATTTAGGACAACTAACTGTAACCCCAAAAATGGTAGCTATGAAAATAAGAGATATGAAGGATAATAAATCACCAGGAGTGGATGGGATTCCTCCCAAATTACTACTGGAAATTGTAGAACAAATTAGCATACCACTTGCAACAGTGTTCAATTTGGCATTAGAGGAAGGAGTGGTTCCGGTAGAATGGAAAGAAGCAAACATCATACCATTATTTAAAAAAGGACCAAGAAGCAAGTCAGAGAACTATAGACCAGTGAGTTTAACATCGGTGATTTGTAAACTATTAGAAAGACTAATTAAAGATCACTTGGTTGATTTTCTTGTTAAAAATAAATTGATAAACACATCTCAACATGGGTTTTTAAAAGCGAGGTCATGCTTAACAAATATGTTATGTTTTTTGGAAGATGTCACAAAGTGGGTAGATGAGGGATCACCAGTAGATATAATCTACTTAGATTTTAAAAAAGCCTTTGACAAAGTGCCACACCAAAGATTACTACTTAAACTAAAGGCCCATGGCATAGGAAATAGTATGATTAACTGGATAGAAAAATGGCTTATTGATAGAAGACAAAGAGTAGTAGTTGATGGGGAGGTTTCAAATTGGAAATCTGTTTTGAGTGGAGTACCGCAAGGATCAGTATTGGGACCTATTTTATTCTTAATATATATCAATGATTTGGATGATGACATAACAAGCAAGGTGTTGAAGTTTGCGGACGACACAAAAGTGTTTAGGAAAATAAAAAGTGATGCAGATAGACAGCATTTACAAGATGATCTAAATAAGTTGATAGAATGGTCTGAGAAATGGCAAATGCTGTTTAACTTTGGAAAGTGTAAGTGCCTCCACACAGGACATGGGAATGAAAATGCACAATATACAATGGGTGGTACTGTACTAAATACTACTGTAAAGGAAAAGGACTTAGGTTTAACCATTAGTGGTGACATGAAGGTATCAGAGCAGTGTGGAATTGCAGCAGCGAAGGCAAACCAAATTCTTGGATTAATTAGGCGAAATATAGTATACAAAGAAAAAGAACTAATAATACCGCTTTATAAAACAATAGTTAGGCCTCATTTAGAATATTGTATACAAGCATGGAGGCCATATCGCAAGAAGGATATTGATATGCTAGAAAGAGTACAAAGGAGAGCAACAAAAATGATACAAAAACTCAGGAATATTAGTTATGAAATGCGTCTAAAAGAATGTGGTCTAACAACACTAGAAACCAGAAGATTGAGAGGAGATCAGATTGAGGTTTTTAAAATATTGAATGGGTATGAAAATATTGACAGAAATATTTTTTTCACGGTCAAGGAAGAGAGAAGGACTAGAGGACATGGAGTTGCATTAGCAAAGAAGCAGTGTAGACTAGATATTAGAAAATTTTCATTTTCCCAAAGAATAGTAAACGAATGGAACAAATTATCAGCTGATTGTGTAGGTGCTAGAAGTGTTAATATGTTTAAAAATAAAATTGACATATACCTAAGACGGGCAGGGTATACTTAGATAGATAGGTTGGACTCTCGATAAGCCAAACGGCTTCCTTGTCCACCTGCCATCTAGAGTTGATTCTCTAGGTGGCAATCTTGTTAAAAACTGCTGAGATGTTTAAATCCTATGAATAATGTATATTAGCATTTAGCATTGCCTCTGGGATGCACTTACTGCTCACACCCTATTTGTATCTGTGACAATGGCCTGTTTACATCAAAATGACGGAATTAAATTGGACTCAAATGTTATTTAAAAATCCATATCGGACCTTTTCGTACTGGAAGTAGACTGATATGCCGAACACCCACACATCGAAAACAAAATAGGTGCAAAAACTATTTTCCAAAGGTCCTGATAATTTTGGCCAGTTAAGTCAAAGATTACCCTATCTTCATAGCAACTTCCATAGAGCATACACCGGTCCATGGCATAAGCCATAAATAACCATCATTTATGTTGCCTTGTTGGTTGTAGGTACTTAGACTAAGTGTAACATGTCTAAATTTGTAGAGGAATGACTTTACTTTTCTTTTTAAAGAAGGAACGGAATCAAGGACTCTTCAAAGGCAGCCTCAAACCCAACGACAGTGAATAACAAGGAGAACAACAACAACGGTACGGTGTTTATTAAACCCTACCTCTGTTGCTATGCCATGGTTTCCCACTTACGCTGTCTACTGGCAGTACTGCATCCTACCCGTACTCGCTGCACCCTCGGTAAACGATACGTTACCTAATTATCGTCCACGCACTTGCTCCACTCAGAATCAAAGTTTCTGGTCTAGGTTTACCTTTTCAACATTAACATTTACCGGGCTTTAGTCCATCAATATATATTTAATAAATATCACTCGATGTAACACTCATTCATGCTTTCACAGCTTATCCGGAGAACTTTAAAAGCCAAGTACGGTGGCGCCAGTACGATCGTCCATTGGCAGTGGGCGTAAAGCATTGTTTGTGAAATGTTATACACTGTAAATAAATAATTGTCGCGCGGCGTTTATTGACAGCCATGGATGCCAAATAATGCCATTCACTGTCACACATAACTATGATTTTAAGTTCGAAAAGCCAAATTCGTACATAATAATCACTCAAGAAGAAAATAGCATAATTACAAGGCAAAATTTGATTTTTTGCAGAGTAAGGAACTTGTTGGATAATTATGTTGTACATTATTTCAATACATACACCGCAAACTGAAAGGTCGTCTGCTTCTTGCAATTTGCTCGGAATCTCTTTTATTTCTTTGGTTGAGCAAAGATAATTACATTGAAATATAACATGGATGACATTAATATAAACGTACGTCGATGGTTCACTGTACATTTGCATTAAAACTAACGACATGTCATTTAGCAAGTTCACTAAATTAGGATTACATAATCAATACCACGAACGAAGACGAAGTGCGTCTCTGACTGACTGTCACTGTCAGTGACACTGACTGTGAATCTGCCTTAGGCTTAGGCTTATCATGATGTGACAGTGATATTCTGACAGTGATAGTCCGTTACTGCCGATGACCAGTGACATGGGTAATCTTCCAGTTAACTGGCCTAAATTATTACAGCGTTTTCAAAACGTTTTTACCATCTTTTTAATTTTATGTGTATACTGTACATTATAAAATGTTCTACACCGCTTCCGGTACAAAGAAGTCTGATAAAAAAAAATTAATTGTATTTTATATAAATTTAATTTCTAGAGTCGACATAAATATGCCAATGTCACAGGGCGTGAGCGGTTAGCGCATCACAGAAGCATTTTTGGTGCAAAGGCAATTTCTTGAGAGTGCATTGCAAAAGCGAAAGTCGAAATATAAACAAAATTTGCAATAATTTGTATTATTTATTTGATGCCATGAGAGTGGCCATTGCCAGGGTGATTTTTGTTCTCAGTGGTTCTTTTATGTACCAAATTGAGACGCGAGCAACATTTCATGTGATCACCGAGTCAAAATAGGTTTTTGCACCAAATTTACCATGTCTGCCCTGTGTGGATATTGAACTCAGAGTGCCAACATGCCTGCCTGGCGGATGTGTAAAACAACTACACTGTCATACGCACTCTAATATTACTGGCTCTATTAAAATTAATAGCTGAATAGAGCCATTAGAATTTAGATTAGAGAGAAGTTCAACCAGTGCTTCTTGAGGTTGGTTCGACAGGGTTGCAGTTGAAAGGTTTTTTTCACCCCTCCCAAAAGAGAAACAAATAGTGAATAAGTTTCTGTCTGTCAGTGCCTGGTGCTCTAGATGTTATGCTGTCAATGCATGTCTTTGTGATTGTATTTGTACACCAGTTCATGGAATATCTACAGGGTCTGCATACAATAAAATTAAGCTGGAATAGCTAATAAAGAATACCTGGCAATGTGATGATAAAGGTATGTAACAACCCTGTTACAGACACGTCTGGTTGGGGAGTATGAAGAAGACTGTGGCAGTTTCAATTTGATGACAGGGTCAGTATGTGTTAATTGATTTACAAATAATTCTCAACATACATATTCAGTAACTGAAACTATACGTAAATTACAAGAATATACATTTATAGTTGCATTCTGAGATCATCTTTTGTGTATAAAATCCAAAAGTGACACCATGGTAGCAAGTATGATCATATTAGCACCACTAAACATGTGAACCATACAGAGGATTTTTGTAAAGGGGTATTCCAAGGGTAGTTAAGGCTGGTACTAAGACTACTAATGTAATCAGCAGCAGTGACCTCTGACACGCGAGAATCTCTGGGCCAGAACAAAAGCTCTGGCAGTATGTACGGATATCGATAGACTCACTTCCATCATGATCAACGGAGAAATCATTGACGTTGTGGATGACTTTACATATATCTGGGCTCCATCATAACTGCTGATGATCTGAGATCACAGCCAAAATTGGTAAAAAGGCAAAAAAGGCAAGTTCTTATATAGCGCAGTATCCAGTCCTCAGGACCATTCAAAGCGCTTTACACTTTACTTCTCTGACTCATCAATGCCTCCAGTTGTTTGGCCACCTACAATTTAAGGCACCTGAATATCAAGCATTCTCAATGTTGGCTGGGAAAGACTCTGGCCGCCCTTGTCATTGCTGGATTTAGTGCATTAAGTAGGATCTTGATCTTTAGGAGGCTGAGTGAGTGGCTGCCATGGCAACTGCAACTTAAATGTGACCTCTATGCCGGAGATCCAGCAAGATATTTAAATCAAGTTTAAAAATATGAAGCATCACAAAGCAACACAAAATACACTTGTTTTCTTCAGGAGTACTGTTTCAGGCAGTTGAAGAAAGAGTTTTTTTTAAATGTCATTAATTATTTTTCAGTTCCAAACCAGAATGTAATTAATGCCTTAGCCACATGAATAAATAAATAGGTCCTTCAAGGAATCTTTACTTAATATTTCTATAGTATATTTCACAGTTGAGCCTTCATCTACGTTGGTATCAGTAATATTGAACTATTAAATATACAGTGGTGTATTTATTATTGCTGTCCTGAATAAAACAGGATAATAACAGTTTATGAATTCAACCACTGAAATTGGAAAGTCAAAGTTTGCATACTGGGTGTTTTTGAGTACAAATAACATATAATTGACAGTTTGATGGTTGCCTTGGATGCTTTCATTACTTGATGTCAACATTTTGCAGGTTTTCTGCAACAAATGACACCAGTGCCACTGCAGACATGTCAGCTGTAGGTGAAGCTATCCGAGACAGGAATGCAGCAGACACAAGAGACACCAGTGATATGCACCCTGCTACAAAACGCAGCAGAATAGATGTATGTATACTTGTCTCTCCTTTGTCTGTTTTGGGTACTCTTGTCACATCAATAAAAAAATTCAGTACCATATTTTCTAACAAATTTCAAAAATTGTTGCAAATCTGAGGTGAATGGATGTGGTGGTAGTGCATCAGATCATCAACAGTAGAACTACACTTCACTGTGCTGTGCTGTGCTGTGCTGTGCTGTGCTGTGCTGTGCTGTGCTGTGCTGTGCTGTGCTGTGCTGTGCTGTGCTGTGCTGTGCTGTGCTGTGCTGTGCTGTGCTGTGCTGTGCTGTGCTGTGCTGTGCTGTGCTGTGCTGTCAATCATTTTTCAAGAATACAACAACATCACTGACCCTATTTTGCATTCGTCTTTTGGATGCTATACTGCAGAAGTAAACGGTCTCACGCAGGGGACAAACAAGTGTTCTGTATTGGCTATGCTAACTACCAGTATATGAACATGGTCTCCAAGGATTTAGGTGCACAGGATATTCTTTAATATTAGTCTTATATTGATTATATCAACATTGTGAACCTAGAATGGTGAAGCAAGTGTGATTTTTGATGTCTGATTCGGTGTACTTATCTGGAACTGGCTCCTCATGCAACATACCATGGTTCCTGACATTTTATGACGGATCTCAAAATCTTCCTTTTTAATTAGGCTTTTTAGTAATTGGTACTGTTTTATATTTGTATTGTATGTATACATAATAATTTTAACACACCAGTGTTTACTATTTATCATATGTAGGGCCTAACAAATTTATTGTAATTTATAATATTATACACTCACAGATGCAATGTATATATAGTGAATGTTTTATTATTTGTGAACACATGCAGTTCTATATTAGATATGTGTTGTATAAATAAATATATTCGGATATCCCCGGAAAATCCGAGAAACTACCAACACAGCAAGATACATCCAATAATCTGCGTCATAACATCACTCATCTCATACCATTGTGGCGGAATCGGCACGGACGGTACGGCCCGAATGGAGCGCCCCCGTGCGGGTCCTACCACTACGCCACTGCAGCGGCCCAGCGGCCCACAAGCCACCACATATCAACAGTTGTCACTCTCATCAGCCAATATGATCAGGACCTAGGGGGTTATAAACACCCGTAAGTCTGAGCCACCATAACTAGCGGAATACGGATAAAAATATGCTGTGAAGGGAAGTTTCTCCCCCCCCCCCCCCCAAATTAACCCCTGTCATAAATAGTAAAAGATAGGAACAGCATGCCCACACATAAACACATAAGAGAATACGCCAGATGGCGACAGTGCACACACATGTCATGGATCAACAGCACACAAACAACCTTTTATATGTATATAACGATGTTTTGCCGAATAAACGATATCAAAAAAATAAATAAATATATTAAGAGATATGTGATGTATAAATAAATGTATTAGACATATATGGTGTATTATGGTGTATAAATAAACATATTAGTCATATGTGGTGTATAAATAAATGTATTAGAGATATGTGGTGTATAAATAAATGTAATTTGTTTGCTTGATACAGAAAGATGGTTTTGTGACACCAATCACGCCAAACAATGCTGAACACAATCATCATTACCTGGACAGTGAAAGTGACGTCAAGATTCAATCAGTGACTGAAAACGACTTACAAGGTTAGTCATTACAGCTTGTTTAATTATTTTACTAATTAATTTGTAATATATATATATATATATACACACACACACATATATATATATATATAAGCCTAAAGGCAGCTTATGTCGACCAGTGCCTAGAGGACCGGCTTATGTAGACCAGACGTATATTTTTATTTAATACATTTTCCAAAGATGTAAAACTGGAACATTGTTTCTAATACTAATGTTTAACACATAATGAAAGTTCATCAAAATATTTAAATAAATAAGGTACACTGTATATGCAAAAAAATTGGTCTACATAAAACCGCGTATGCATAGATGCCGATTTATGTAGACCAGAGCAACGCCGGAAGCTGCGTATAATTAGTTAGCCTTTTTTGCGGTAGACGCCGAATCTAGTAAGCAGTAAAACAGTGTTGAGAAATGTAAACTAAGTCGAAGCCCAAGTTATGTTTGTTCACGGAATGTATCGATGCTATAACAACAAAGACCAACATTTTTTAAAGACAAAATGCAAGTTTTACTAATTTACACATAATAATATAGCCTTTTGCATCAGTATGAAGCATATCATACACTAAACACGAAACTACAACCCTTCGTTCGGTATATACCATAAATATAGATTTATAAGAACTTTGACCCGGTACACATAACCCGGCACACAATATACTCAAAAATATGCACGGCGCTGGAGAAAACATGCTCAAAATCATTTAAGATGTTGTTCATTTAAAAATGAATTACGCACAGTACTTCAATGTCATATGAACTGTGTGCACAAGCAATGGTACTGATCAATTCAATTGTGTTAGTTGTGAACTAACACGTTGAATCTTTATGTAGACCAGTTTTGGTCTACATAACACAGCGGTCTACATAAGCCGGTCCTATATGCATAATCGGTCGACATAAGGAGTATATATATATATATATATATATAGGCTGGCTTAACTGACCTTTCACTCGGCTGCATAATTCTCCGAGAAGATAATATGCTTTGCTTATGTAACCCTTATGTAGTGATACTGCTCAAAGCCACCAGATGGCATCACTGTTTGGGATTAATTCATAGATTTTGCATGTATAATAATAATAAATGTTTATAATGGACACATGCTTTTGATAACAAAACTAACTTTAATTATATACAATAAAAAGTAGAAAATAAAAATTAGATGAAACATTAACAACAACAAATAATTTGTCCTTTCTGTTTATGTTGTGTGTGACATATAATGACATTCCAGTATAAGTTTAATTTTGAATAATTTTATAACATTATTTATAGCATATTATTTATATCTTAATATTTATTTTATTTGTTATTTCAAATTCGGCCTGAGAACCAGTCGGCATCTCTACCCTATTCTGGGTTTAGGTTGCTCTGGCGGTAACATTGGCAGAGCATTAATTCCCCAGGTGGATGTGAGGGGCTAAACAGTGCTGCCACCTCATGACATCTGGGTAACCGAGGGTAAGACTGGCACAAACACAAGCACAAGTTTAAAAAACTCAGGAATATTAGTTATGAAATGCGTTTAAAAGAATGTGGATTAACAACACTAGAAACCAGGAGATTGAGAGGAGATCAGATAGAAGTTTTTAAAATATTGAATGGGTATGAAAATATAGACAGAAATATTTTTTCTCGGTTAAGGAAGAGAGAAGGACTAGAGGACATGGAATTACATTAGCAAAGAAGCAGTGTAGACTAGATATTAGAAAATTTTCATTTTCACAAAGAACAGTAAATGAATGGAACAGATTATCGGCTGATTGTGTAGGTGCTAGTAGTGTTAATATGTTTAAAAATAAAATTGACATGTACCTAAGAAGGGCTGGGTACATTTAGTTAGATAGGTTGGACTCTAGATAAGCCAAAGGGCTTCCTTGTCCACCTGCCATCTAGAGTTGATTCTCTAGGTGGCAATCCTGTTAAATCTTGTTAAACACCCACTGGCTTGTTCTGCGGGTTTGCAGGTGGTCTTGGAATGGATGTGGAGAGAATGGCTCCAGGCCTGACAGAGGGTGAAGCCATGGGGCAATTGGGACAGGAGAGTGCTGGACCCAGAGAGGCTGGGGAAGTGGGGCAAGATGACATGGACAGTCTGGCTACATCCTGCACCTCTCTCACTCAGCTACTCAGAGGTAAACTCTTCGATTGTTAGCACTAAGACGTTAGACGCTGGTAACGTCAAAAGGTTCATGTACGTACGTAGCAAAGTCAACATTGTGTGGAGTGGATCATTTTTATGGAGAGTTTGTTATGATTCCAAGCACAGCAACAGAGAATGTGTGGTTAGGTACGAAAAAGTTACAGAATGACCCAGCTGTAGCTGCTCAGGTAAAAACAGATGTTCCGTTCAAGAAAAACTGCAAACACATCACTGTATACTTCAACATGTCCTGTTGTTATGATGTATATTAATTATTTTATATTAAAATAATTGTGATTGTTCAATAGGAATTACTTTGCGGAGGGTTGTCTGTAACAACTTTGTGAACAGTGTCTGAGGTCTAAGAAGATTGTCAGCTGTCTGGGCCTTATTGATAACTCACTGTAATATTATTATTATTATTATGTATTTTGGAGGCGGCTGTTACAGAATTATTTCAATACCAAGTTTAATGGACACATCAAACATGCGGTCATAGAGTTGTTGTTTATACTAATGATAACAGTAACTGTATTTCAACACTAAAGTAAAACTCTGTTCAGTAGTGTTGTCAACAGTCATTAAAATTATAAGAAATCAATATAAGCGCTACAAACTAAAGATTATGCAAGTATATGCACCAACAACATCATACTCAGAAGAATACACAAATAGCTTCTACAAAGACGTTGATGAGACTTTATAGGGAAACCAAACCACTACACGATAGTGATGGCAGACTTCAATGCGCAAATAGGGAAAAGAACAAACCCTATAGAAACGGCAAGGGGCAAATTTGGGCTTGAATTGAGAAATGAAATTGTGCAGCCATAGTGTCCTGTGGTGATGATGATGATTTATACATATATATATAAACCATCATCATTGTGCAGCCGTAGTGTCCTGTGGTTGGGCAAAGGCCTCAGCATGCTGCTTCCACTTCTGTCTATCTTGAGCTATCCTCTGCCAGATGGTACCTTTCCAGTAGTCGTCTGGTTCGTCTCTCCACCGTTTCACCAGTCTTTTCCTTTTGTAGGTTTTCCAGGTGGTGATACAAAGTGTCCATCGGTTATATATATATATATATATATATATATATATATATATATATATATATATATATAAATACATATATATATATATATATATATATATATATATATATATATATATAAATACATATATACATATATATATAAATACATATATATATAACAAAATTATATATATATATATAATAATATATATATACATATATATATGTATATATATATATATATATATATAACAAAATTATATATATATATATAAGTCCTATTGCATATTATATGGAGTGGTTTTGTTGAGGGGTTCTATATTGTTTCCTGTCCTGTTGTAGAGTTTGGTCAGCGTGCCAAGATGCTCAACACTGACTGGTCATATGCATTCAGGTGGGTGTACAATTATTTTTACGGAAACTAGTTTTTATGCATATTGTCATTTATGTAAAATAGAAATAAATGGTCACTCACAATTTAGTGTGATTAATTTGTTATGTTATTTATGTTCTAAGTAGAATGTGGTGTCCAAGTCTGCAGTGTCCAGAGATGTCTAGTAACTGACGTCAGGTTAAAGGGCAACATCCTGCTTATAATCGAACAGACAATCTTCGTTTCTTGTCTTGGCAATGTCTTTGGTTGCAGACACTGTAATTGTTGTAGTCATATTGTTCTCATTTGTGAAATTTGCTGCCAGTTGTCATTATGTGTGGCAGACAATATCACTTTGTGTCCGAGACATTTCTACTGCTGTCAGCAGCCTTCATCAGGCCCAGTCATGGAGTCACACGCCAGTGGTGTCTGTGCAGCCTTCATCAGGCCCAGTCATGGAGTCACACGCCAGTGGTGTCTGTGCAGCCTTCATCAGGCCCTGTCATGGAGTCACACGCCAGTGGTGTGTGCCACACTGACTGCCATGCTGCCACCTAGTGGTAGCCATCTGAGGAAGATTGTTGATAGCAGCAGAAATGTCAGAGAAAAAATAATCCGGCTGTGATTGATTAAACCCTCCAGTGATTTCAGGCTGATAAACCTGTTCTCTCATCTAACCGTAAATTATTTTATTTTTATTACTATACATTTTTTAATATATTGTGTAGTGCTTTGAGGTTTTTTATTGGAATTGCTCTGTGTAAAATAAATAGTATAATAATTTCAGTGACAGTGAAAACTTTGAGTCGTTCTGTGTGACGCGACTTGACAAGATGTTGGAGGACGCGAAGGCTCTGGAAGTTGACCTGATTCAGCAGAAGGACGGACTGAGGCAGAAACTACTCGACCTCTCCAGAACGCTACAACTCAACTGAAGCACACTCAACCTGGCTCCACACTCCAAATAAGTGAACAGATAGAGCTCATTCTATTTGTTTTCCAAGACTGTCTCTTCCTGATTTTTAAATATATATATATAAACATTATGTAGCTAATACAATAGAATGAATAATGTTAAAGGTATACTGCCCAACAGTTTGCATATTTAACAACAATTGACACCCACCCAAGCCCTTACCTTTGTCTACTGTGCATCTGTTGAGGATAGTATAAATCTGTAATAGTGTTTGCAATTTAGAATTTGTTTCTCTTTTTCTTTCTTTCTCCCATATACTGGACGGGGCCCACAGCAGGGCGTTTAAAGTCCAATGAGAATTTGTGAGTCCTCTACAGGTTACACATTTACCCCCTGTGTGGGATCTTTTACTTCCCCTGGCATAGACACCAGATAAAAGGGACCACCAGATGTTTAGTGTCTCTTCCAAAAGACACAGGCAAATGTGGGGTGAACGAAATTGCCTAAGTTTCAAAATGGCGGTAGGTGGGATTGAACCACCGTCCCCTCAATTGACAGTCCGGCGCTCTACCGCGCGACCACCGCTCCCCACAGTCTACTATGCATCTGTTGTAATAAGCCTGCAATAGTGTTTGCAATTTAGAAGTTGCACCCATGAATTCTAAAAACAATTATAAATACCTCTATTGGTAGTAACAGCGGATGCTGGTTGATTTATTAGCAAAACCCTGTGATTTGGTCAACACAACTAATTTAGGACACTTCCTGCCAGTAACTGCCCCTGCTGATATCAAGTAATAGAAGTAGATGTCATTCTATCGTTCCCTGAGTGAAGACCAGAACTTTTTCTGTTACTGCACCAACTCTGTGGAATTCACATCCTGTCAGTATCAGATTAGAAGGAAATATAAATTTAATTTTGTCAGCTTCTAAAATCCCATCTTTATAATATATTCAATTCTCCTTAAATTCCTGCCACTTTAATCCACCTATTGACAAGCTGCATATAATGATGACATTGCTTAATCCTTTAGTTTTGTTGTGCCACTGAATTTTTTTCAAGGATGTTAAAGTTACTATTATTGTAAATAAGGAACACTTTCCAGAGAGAGTGTAATATGAAAACTGTTACTTAAAACATACATTGCTGGTCCAAAGGTAAGGACTCCCCAGTTTCAAAACACTGTATTTCATGTCACACATAAATAAAAGTACAGACTAGCTGTTGCACACTCAAAAAATGTGACTGTCTGCTTATTCCTAGTGTGTTCCCGAGATCATTGTTCCATTGTATAAACCACTCAAGTCTGCTACAGTGGTACTTCATCTTCATCCCAAAGTTGAAAGTGCTTATGCTTGGTTGTGAGGTTAAGTAATTTTGTTATTGAGAAAATGTCACCGAGTCCACAATGGACTTTTTATTGTAATAACACATATGACGTTACAACACAATGTATGATTACTGATCCATGTCAGCACACTTGATCCATGTTTGCAAGGGCTTTATACATAGGCAATTGTTATAACATTGAACTTTGTTGATAATTGAAAACTTTGATTTTTTTTGGCCTTCTGCCAGAATATAAGAATAATATAAGAATATATTTCACTTGGGAATTGTTGGTTTTAACTAAGCGGTTGCTCATTATGTTTAAATTCATTATAGTTATGGTGAAATCCACTGTGTCTAACAGTGTGGTCCATATTGTTTGGTATTGTGTTCATACATGCAAGAAAATTTAATTTCATGTACAAAACATGGTCAAGGTCACACAGCTTCCTTTTTTGTTGTTGTTGTTATACATCAAAAGGAAATGTTTTTCTTATATTATGGGCAACTGAACATAATGCTTTATTTAACATTTTCATATATTTAATTAATGTTTTAACCCATGACTAAATGATTGATGTACTGTAATTAGATGTGTTATTTATTAGTAATTGAATTGATGACTTCAAAAACAGCCCAACTCTACACCTGTATGTATTGTCCTTCAGTGCAAGATAGATTGCTGAACATGTATATGGAATTATCACCCCAATGGTAGTACGACCAATTCTGTACTAACACTCAAGAGATTAGTAACTGTTACCTATAACACATATATTATGAAATAATAACTTGGCACGTGTAAAACATTGTGTGAACTAACATTACTAGTCACAAGTATTGCAGTGGTTATATTTTATCAGGGTTGGAGGAATCCAGAGTGCACTAAGTGCTCAGTGTATTTTTTGACACGTTCTGACAAACATATACGTTCACAATTAGGTTCATACCATGCACTATTTCGGGATGGATCACAGATGTTTGTATGGTTGATTGGTTTTCAAATATGTATGTGCCCTGGATTCCAGTTGCCAAAATTCATGATAAAATTATCATTCCTCTGTAGAGTTTGTGGTAAATCATTCACTGCATTACTTGATTATTAATGTTCAATTCATCATCATCCTTTTCGTTGTTTTTCTCTGAATTAGGATTCTAGTAAAGCAGAGTGAGGTGTATTCGACACTTATTATAATCATAATGTTGCTAGAATGTCAAATGCAGTTCAGTTGGCCAAATCTGTGTAAAGCAGCTTACAATGTTATTGTTGTATGCATGAAATATTCAAATTGTAAAAAAAAAAACATTAATATATACTGCTGGGCATAGTGACACAAATTGCAACTTATTTAGCAAATATAATGAAAATAATTATCAAACATAGCTAATCATGGAACAGACAACCTCGTTTTCAATTAAGCCAAGATGACCATAAATCACTAACAGTATTATTAACTATTCACCTCCATGCTTGCATGTACATGTAACAGCTGTTGCGTGTAAGACACGACAAGGCCATTCAAACCTTTTATTTATCAAAAAAAGTATACACAGAATATCACCACTGTACAATAGTGAACATTTCTTTATTGACAGGTAGCCTGGTAATTAGTATATTCTTATCTACAAAAAAGGAATCTGTTGTGTGACAAACTGCCCCATGTCCAGATTGCTTGTTTGTAGGTTTGGTTGTTACCAAGTGGGGATTTACTTTTATGGATAATAAATCAAGCATTTCCGAAAAATGACCGATACAGGCCTGGTGGTATATCTGATATTTAACATAAATATTGTAAGAGGTTAAAATGCTCAGTCAAACATTTCACGTTAATTACAATTAATGTCTACACCACATATGGAGAGAAAAAACATTTCTTCTAACCGCATTTCGTTCACACCGCATTTCATTTCCGTATAATATGCATTGGTACGTAGGCAAACTATGACAAGACTGTGACTACGCTATGTCTGGACTGAAGTATAGCAATGCGCAACAATATTCGCGTGGCCATCAGGTCCAGGCTATTTGTCAATAAATAGACACGCCTTACCTGCGCAATCTGCAGATGATTGCTGCTTTCTGTAGATTGCACAGGTCTAGCTAATGCGTATAAAATAAACGATAATAGCTGAAGCCAAGCCCAAGGCAAACATTATACTAGAGCAATCAAATAATCGAAACGTCAACATGACGTTCACATAATTATGTAATATACTTGTCGCTAACAAGGGAACAGTTACAGCAAGGCGCTCAGCAGGTGGTATTGCGTCGCGCATGGCTGTGTCTTCGTGGACGATTAACGGCGAAACAGCGTCTGGAAGATAGTGAAATTGCTGTGCGTCCACGTCCCAGACAAAGTTTGCGAATGCTCTGAGTCTGTGGTTCCCCACTTTAATGTCCTTCATTAGAGCATGAAAGGTGCCGAACTGCTGGCGCCGCGCAATCCATGGGCGAACCCACCATCTTTTTCGTTTCTTCAGTTTTTCTTTGTCATCAATTTACTGCACAGCCAATGCACCGAGCAAAATTGCATGTTCTTGTTCACTGCTGCTACTGCAGCTGCAACTGTCAGCCATTGCCGTAAACAAGCACGTGTGCGGGTACTTTTGCAGTTTAGGCCCGCACCTCGAAAAAAACACATCAAAATGTTCACCTACGATGACCAAACTTCGCATGGTGTATCTACTACACCTGTACTACGCGTATGCACTTGTCACGTGATCAAAAATAATAATTAATGCCTGAAATCGACCAAAATGTGTATGTAAATAATGCGCTTTCCTCGTCGAGTCACTACTGCCAGAGTGAACTCCGGCAGGTGGCGCCGAGGAAAGCGCGTTATTTACGTACACATTTTGATCGATTTCAGGCATTAATAATTATTTGTGGATCATGTGACAAGTGCATACGCGTAGTTTAGGTGTAGTAGATACACTATGCGAAGTTTGGTCATCGTAGGTGAACATTTTGATGTTTTTTTCGAGGTGCGGGCCTAAACTGCAAAAGTACCCGTGTGCGTCTATAATGGCCTTCACTTTATGACGTCACTCTCCCGACCCGATTGTTTCGCTGTAGCGCTTACATTTTTCCGGCATTAAAAACGTTCCGATTGACGTTTCTGCGCATGCGCAATAAATGTAAAATCATCAATTTGCAGCGAAAGGACAAAGCATTTGTGGCATAAATACTACGGGATGTTCGTTAATATATATATAACCTCTCAGCAAAGTTATTTGTCGCAAATTAACACGAGGCAAACTAGTCTTGAGGCATATTTTGATAGCAAGCGTAAATCACGAGACTGTAGTGCGCCATAATCCGTGACAGTTATTTATAAAAAACGTAATATTTATTGCATTGAACGACATTTTAAGAAACCCTTCACAGTAATCATCACAGGAGAGTCAACGAACAGCACGTAGCATTTATACCGAAAATCCTTTGTCGTTTCACTGGAAATTGACGATTTTACATTTATTGCGCATGCGCAGAAACGTCAATCGGAACGTTTTTAACGATCGGAAAAATGTAAGCGCGACATCGCCACGACTACGTGTGTACTACAATGTTGCGTAAGCGTGTTTGCATCAGTTCGCTGCACTGTCTTGGGTAATACAGCTTACGCACCCAACCTCCACATCAAATAGTAAGTATACAGGTACATCATATCTATATTAAACAATAGACGTACCGATTTAGTATGCGGTTAACAAGTATTAATGTCATCAAACCAATCACAGAAACGGCGCGTCAAATTCGCAACTGCATCTACCCAGCCTGATGTATCTCGAGTATTAAGGCTGTATGTATATCATATATATATATATATTTGGGTGGGTGTCTGTGTGTATACAATTTGTATACACACACACCAGGGCAAACAACGGGCAGGCATGAGGAGGCTATTTCATAAACATTGAATGGAAAGACGATATAGTGAAGGCAAACAGAAGAACTTGTTCGCTGCAAATTGAAGGCAGATAGTTTAGGGAAACCAAACGTCTACACGGTAAAGATGAGAGAGTCAGTGCGCAAACAGAGAACAGAATAAACCCTACGGAAATAGCAACGGCCAAATCTATGCTCGAAATGAGAAACGAAAGAGGCCACATCTCGGTAGAATGGGCAACATCAACAAATAGACCTGACATCGTCACAGACAGAAACTGATTACATCCTGACAAACAGACCTGACATCGTCACAGACAGAACCCGACTACATCCTAACAGACAGACCTGACATCGTCACAGACACAAACCGACTACATCCTGACAAACAGACCTGACATCGTCACAGACACAAACCGCCTACATCCTAACAGACAGACCTGACATCGTCACAGACACAAACCGACTACATCCTAACAGACAGACCTGACATCGTCACAGACACAAACCGACTACATCCAAATAGACAGACCTGACATCGTCACAGACACAAACCGACTACATCCTAACAGACAGACCTGACATCGTCACAGACACAAACCGACTACATCCTAACAGACAGACCTGACATCGTCACAGACACAAACCGACTACATCCTAACAGACAAACCTGACATCGTCACAGACACAAACCGACTACATCCTAATAGACAGACCTGACATCGTCACAGACACAAACCGACTATATCCTAACAGATAGACCTGACATCTTAACGTACCAGTCATCAACCAAGTCAACATCTGAAGTGACCACAGGATGGTTAAGAACAAAATCAAACTGGGCATAGGGAAAACTGAAGACCATGAGGACACCAAACGTAGACACATGACAAATAAAAGCGAAAACATCACAGACATGATACAACAAAGCCCGACAAGCAATTGAAATCGAAGATATGAAAGGTAAGTTCTTAAATACCGCAGTATCCGTTTCTCAGGACTGCTCAAAGCGCTTTTACACTTAACTTCACTGGCAGACCTGTTAAATCAAACACCGTCTCAACTTCTCTGGGAAGCATCTACTCATATGCTGTATATATATATAACCCAAATGCAGTTTTCCCAGACACGTTAGTTGTCTAAGCAGAAAGCAGGCGACACCACGGAACCAAATCGCGCTTAACTGTGAAACTGTCAGTTCATCGGTATATTCCTTCACACAAAAATAAACAAGAACTTACAATTCAGTAGAACAATCAGAACATTGGTTGTGGACACGTCTCTCTGTCCGCAGTTTCCTTAGATACAGGATATCTATGATAGTGTTCGTGTGTTTGTAGAAGCTAGCTTTAAAAAAGACCCACGCTTGAGATACAGAGCGTATCTGCTTGTACGGCAAAAGTCGGTGGTGATGTAGCAAGGAGAGTATTGATGTCAGCAAAGCGATCGCCTGAAACATAGTTGTACTATTATTTCACTCACATTACCAACGCTAGGGGCTCTCTGCCCCTGCCCCTGCCCCTGCCCCTGCCCCTGCCCCTGCCCCTGCCCCTGCCCCTGCCTCTGCTACTGCCTCTGCCCCTCTCTCACTCCCTCTCTGTCTCTCTCTCTCTCTCTTTCTGTATCTCTATTTCTCACTCTATCTAGCTATCTGTGTCTGTCTCTTTCTCTGTATATATAGGGGAGACCGGGGCTAGTTGTAACAAAAACAACATATTTCAGGATTGCGGGAGGGTTTCGTAACCAATCGAAACTGTTTTATGCCAAAATGTGCTCTCATATATCCCGCAGTTAATTGGAGATAATTAATTGTCTAGGATATTTCACATTTACGGTATGATGTATTATATGAGGTGTCCCAAAGTGTTACAACTTACCCCGATACGGGGCAAGTTGTAACAGAGTAAGGGGTAAGTTGTAACATGTATGTTTTACCATTGGGGTAAGTTGTAACACAACATAACATTACACAATTGATGCTACTGCTTTTTTTGTACGCTATATACATTATTTGCTACTTAATAATAACGATGTATCGTTGCATATATAGTATATTCCGCATTGGATTTCAGCTTTTAAACACAGTATATGACCAAACAAAACAAATACAACATTAATAATAAGTCACCCAGTAGACCCAGTAATTAATCGCTTGTTTTAGCTAAGTATCTGATGTAACGTATATTGTGAATGCAATGGGCACTCGTTAGGTATTCCTTTCCACAATAAAATTTAAAAGAAAGATGAAAATCTAAATTAAAAACAAGACTAGTATGACATATATCATCAGATCGGCAACTACAGGAACCTGACGAATAAGGCCTACTCGCTGTCAGAGTGGCACAAGTGACACATATATGTGTCGTCGCCTGTGGTGCAATCAGTGTGTGCCCATCTGAGGCACATCTGACACTGGATCCACTGTTCATGCGACCTGCTGTCGGCGTAATTCTCGTCACATACTAAGCAGAACCATTCCACTGATTTTGTTTTCTTGACGAGAGTTTTGCCTTTGCTTTTCGTGAGTGGCAGGTTTCGCTTACTACTACATCCTGTAGCTCGCGCTGCTCTAGCGGCTTGTCTGTTTTCGAGCATTTTCCGGACTGGGGTATCGGTGGCGATCATCGTTTCCCCTCTCACAAGTCCTCGGCCGTCAGTCTTTCGTGCAGGAGCTATGGATAAGATAAATACATGTTTTTATTCCAGTCTCGTGTGTGTATGTGTTCGTGTGGGCGTGTGTGCGCGCGCGCGTGCGTGCGTGCGTATGTGTGTGTGCGTGTGTGGGTGCGTGTGTGTGCGAGAGAGAGAGAGAGAGAGAGAGAGAGAGAGAGAGAGAGAGAGAGAGAGAGAGAGAGAGAGAGAGAGAGAGAGAGAGAGAGAGAGAGAGAGAGAGAAATAGTGTGCGTATAATATAGAATGTATTATTATTTGCTATTCGCCGCACATTTTAGCATTGTTATAAGTATTTCTGATAGTTCGACAGGGTAGCAACATGACACATGTAGATAATAATAAAAATAATAATGCACATAACCACATAAATCAGCAGTAAAGCAGTAAACTAAGAATTATGGATACACAAACAGGTAATTTGAAGATGAGGACAAAATGAGGAAGAGTACCTTTTTTCTTCAAAATGGGGTGGCTGGACGGCGTGTCGACGGATTCGTGTGATATTACACGTGACATGCTCAAATCTATTGATGAATGTGCTGCCACCTTCTTGGTAAATTTGCATTAGCAGTTTTATCTGTAGGCTCTCTGTGGCATGATTTAACGGTGTTACAACTTGCCCCGAGATGAATGTTACAACTTGCCCCGATCCGTCTTTTTCATAAAACACGATATTGCATAAAATATTCTTCAAATCCTGTTTAAAGATTTATGTGAGAGTTACAATAATATACTCGTAAATACATCCATCAATGAAAAAGCAGAAAATATGAATTATGGATACACATACACTTAACTTGAAAATAATGAAAAAAATCAGAATAGTACGTGTTTTCTTTAAAAACGGCATAAATTATTAAATTAAATTATTATTATATATATATATATATATATATATATATATATATATATATATATATATATATATATATATATATATATATATATATATATATATATATGGGAGACCGGGGTTAGTTGTAACAAAAACAATACATTTCAAGATTGCGGACGAGTTTCTAAACCGATCTAAACATTTGTTATGTCAATTGGTCCATACATGTCTCCCGCATATAATCAGTGAACAATTAATTGCCCGGACTATTACACGTTATATGAGTTATATGAGGTCTCCTAAAATGTTACAAGTTACCCCTTTAGCAGTTTCGTCCGCAAACCCTCTGTTACAACTTACCCGTGTTACAACTAGCCCCGGTCTCCCCTATATATATATATATATATATATATATATATATATATATATATATATATATATATATATATTGATACGCCAGAAATACATATATATATATTATATATATATATATATATATATATATATTCCTATTATATACACCATCATTAGACAACAAATGAGGTGCAATGGATAGTTACAGCGTATTTGACAACCCAGTAAAATATACGCTATTCCAGACATTTACACTAAACCCAATAACATAATTTGCAGCTGTGGCGGTGAAGTCTATGGTGAGCATGTATTTCCGCACAATCTCTTTGTAGCAGCCCTAAAATCAAACAAAAGACAATGTAACAATACGAGAAATGCGGACTTTGTCAATTTGGTCAGAACTAATTTTATTTTGTGTTAGAGTAAAAGTACAAGTCACTCAACTAAAACCTGATCAAGTAAACACATGAAGCTGAATAAAAAGTAAAACGTAATTTTCAAAAGTAACTCTAAAACTACATGGATGGCCTACAAAACTAACCTTAACGTGGAGATATTTTGACGTCGTCGCGTTGTTGAAGAAATCCCTTTCCAGCCAGTCGCCGTGACAACAACAGCTGCCAGGTATCGGCACGTCTGACTCCTATAGTACATCAAATAATACTTCAAGAATATATTTTAAAAAATGGAAATGTAATAAGTTACCTCTCCGTTCCGTAGCTTTCGGAATCCTCTCGATACATTCGTCATCATTAAATGTCTCACTCCTCGGAT
>OZ024855.1:54327761-54330261 GCA_964017155.1 Oasisia sp. SBJ-2009 | reverse complement strand
CCTAATGTAAACATATTATTAAATATCACCGACATGCGGATCTACATAAGAATTAGCCAGCCGGAATGTCGCTTAGACGATAGCTACGAACAGCATCAGCGAAAGAAAGATACAGTTAGAGTCAAAGACTATTCATCGGTGGATTCTTGAAACCACAAATTTAGCACGTCGTGCCTACGGGGCACGTGTACCCAGACATTTGGGATTTGTCTTTCCCTAGACATTTGTTTAAGTACCTAGTGGTCTCCGTCCTGCTATATTGGTGCGAAACTTGGATCCTCATAGCTGATCTGGAGAGAAGAATCCAGGCATTCGAACACACGTGCTACAGAAGCGTCCTGCGCGTCTCATACACATAACACAGGACGAATGAGTTCGTCAGACAACAAGTCACCAACTAAGCTGGCAGGCAGGAACCCACTCCTGGCCACGGACAAGCGACGGAAACTGGCTTGGCAAGGCCACATCACCCGTCAGGACTCCGTTGCCAAGATCATTCTGCAAGGCACAGTAAAGAACGCAGAGGCAGACCAATGAAGTTCTGGTTGGACGATATTAAAGACTGGACGAAACAGCCCACTGCCCGGTTGCTGCGCGTGATGGAAGACCGGCAGCGGTGACGCATCATGATTGCGAAGGCATCCACCGTGTCACCCCAACGAATGTCTACGAGGCTCACGGGATAGAAGAAGAAAAAGAAGAAGCAGAAGAAGAGGCATTTGAACGTAAAACACATGTCTACACTATCCCCCAGGCACGAACCAACAAGCGCGAATCGACGGCAGCGCAATAGTGCGGTCACTGTAGTGATTTTGGAGTTTGTGCGTCCCCCAGATTACCTTCTCTGGACTGAACTCTCTAGTCATTGACTCGAGCTGACTAGAAAGTGGAAACTATGATTGTCAGCATAAAATAGACTACTTTTATACCTCTAGGGAAAATTGCAGTACAGCGAAATAGACGAAAGATTAATAGATGAAATGGACTAAGTGAAAAAATCAAAATGAAATCCAAGAAAACTAGTAAGTTCTACGGCTTCAGAATATAGGGGCTTCAGAAAATACAGAACTGGGCTGCCCGCTTGATCGACGGTGCTTTGACCTTTGGCCATGCAACACGGCTGCCGCTGTAGCGCTTACATTTTTCCGGCGTTAAAAACGTTCCGATTGACGTTTCTGCGCATGCGCGATATATTTAAAATCATCAATGTGCACCGAAAAGACCATGCATTTATGGTATAAATACTACGGGTTGTTCGTTAGGATGTATATAATCTGTTAGCAAAGTTATTTGTCGCAAATTAACACGAGGTAAACAAGTTTCGAAGCATATTTTGATACAAGCGTAAATGACGTGACTGTAGTGCGCCATAATCCGTGATAGTGTTTTATATAAAACGTAATATTTTATTGCATTGAACGACATTTTAAGAAACTATTCGCAGTAATCATCACATGAGAGTTAACGAACAGCCCGTGGCATTTATACCAAAAATGCTTTGTTGTTTCGCTGCACATTGATGATTTTACATTTATTGCGCATGCGCAGAAACGTCAATCGGAACGTTTTTAACGATCGGAAAAATGTAAGCGCGACACCGCTACTGCTGCCGATAGCAGGGGTCAGACCACATTTGCATTTTCCATAGGCGACCATTATAACGTTTCCTTCATTTCCTACTAATATTGATATATGTTATTGACAATTTCACAGCATATTTACCCTCCATATACAGAGGTTCTGTGACAAAAATGTAAAATCTTCATACTTCAGGCTCGTACGCGCTTCGACAAATAAGCTCCAAAGTAAGTAAATCATACTTGAATAAACCATTCTTGGAGCCATGAACAATATATTTACTATAATTCTCCTGTTGTTTCTCTGTTAGTGCCATCATCTCTAATGCACTCATGTGTGCCGGGGTGCCACAAGAGCTGAGCACATTTGCTTTACGGTTACGTGATATGCGTCTCCCATCACCCCTTCGACTTTCCTCCAAGTGTTTACCCAGCTGTAATCCTCATTGTATTCAAAGCAATTAATCTAGTGCATTTTGCACTGGGAAAATGCCACTCCCATTATGAATTTAAAAATTGTAATACGCAACGTTACATGTTGTGAAGTTACTAGTTGAACGCCAACGCCACATCATCTATGTTAAGGTAGGGATGTTTAATTATTGTTTCATTAGAGTAAGCGACTACATGTACATGTTGGTATTCGTCATGGTCTTTGTCAATAGGTTTGGGAGAGTAGAGTGGGGAATGTGATGGTTAGCTATAGGCTGATGTATGTATGTAGGGCCTTTGTGTTCGTGTATCTTTAATAATGTGTCGTTTCTCTCTTACTTCCTAACTTTGACGCCTTCTTTGAATGGTTTTGCTGAATTGCTAGCTACATTGGGCCGTGAGCTTGGTTGTCACGTCGGTATTCATTTTAAGCGAGTTGCGATATATATATATATATATATATATATATATATATATATATATATATATAT
>OZ024855.1:54300261-54322761 GCA_964017155.1 Oasisia sp. SBJ-2009 | reverse complement strand
CATAGCATGCCTGGACGCGTGCAAGTAAATCGATATTTGTCCGGGTTTTACCAGCATAGATAAAGCATACATGACTCATACGAAGACTTGATTTGTTGACTTGTGCGGAAGCTGACGTCACTCTCGTGAAGACAAAATACAGTTGTGAGTCACAGGCGAGGGAGAACGAAATCGCCACGTTGCCACGGTTGGCTGATCACTAAAGACGGTCAACATTGAATGCCACTGGTGCAGCCGTCTGTAGAGTAACGGTTGACTCGGTGGCGACTGGGAACTGAAATATCAATCACTTATTGCACGTTTTTGTCGAATCCACCCATTCATGGTGTGTTCGCCTCTAGCGACTTGTATATCTTCAGTTCTTTCTTTGTGTACGCCGACTGGGTGAAAATCAAATTGTTCAGGCTACTTTGAAACGTTTGTCTTGATACTTTTGCGACTTTACGATTCAACTGCAAACGTACGACTACAAGCAGTATTGACAGACTTGAGAACACATTAACATAGGACAATGAGAATGTTTGACTGTCTACATTAACACATACACACATACATACACACACCCATACGCACGCATCCCCCCCCCCCACACACACACACACACACACACACACACACACACACACACACACAAATCTTATACGGTGACTTTTCATTAATGTAACAGTATTTTGCTGATGTCGGCGTTCATTTTTATGCTAATTCGTTTCTTATTAACTTATTCCCACATTTTGTAGCTCCACGGGCAGGCTAAGATTACCCCGCCATTGTCCAAACGGAATTGTTTGTTGTATGAATACAATAATATTGTATTCATACTTATTATGTCTTCTTAGTATAAGCAATATCAACGCATAACGTCCACGTCATCTGGCCATGACTGTGTGCTGAAACCGGCAAATAGGAGTTCCGTGCAATTCTTCTTCTGTCCATTCAGGCGTGAACTGGGCGACTGTTGGCGCCGCCTGGGCACTATGTACACTAACTACTCTAGTGATTCTCCTGGGACTGTTCGGAGCGCGTGTCTTCAAGCGAGTCCGCAAGACACGTCTTCGTAAGTGCGATTGTTTTGTTGTCACATTCTAATCTGGTTTTGATACGTTTGCACCGACACCTTTTATTGTGCTTTGTTATGTTTGTCAATCAAGCAATACTCAAGTCAACTTCAGTCAAATAGTATATACAAAATGTATGGTGAATGCACATATTAAATCTAGTGCTGAGTACTTTACTTAGCATAATTTTTCAGCAACGTCCGCCACGTAGGCTCTTCCTCGGCTGAAGCAGACGTTGGGACATTAAGATGAATAGGACGAATCTAGTTTGGAGAATTTATGTAAAACATTGTAAAACATAACCGACTAAATACACAAACGAAATCTACAAAGCAAATTGATTAATATTTAAAAAAGAGAAATATTGAAGTAAAGATACTTGTGAAGACATATTGACCTGCTGAGCTATTCATGAACACAGACGTATTGTCAGTCACCGACGGAAAACCTACACGATGCACAGAGAACAACCCTGAACAGGACTGTTACTAAATAAGGGATACCTTTATGCTGCAGCAATACTGGTCAAGATTACCCCAATGGCATGTATGAAGGTCACGCTGTTCTTGTGCCGCAGGTCCTCCGCTCCGTGATGGCGGTACAGCGGCAGAATCCCAAATTGTCGGACGTGGCGAGAAAAACAGGGCCAGTTCCGCCAGTCAACAGGTGCGTTGTATAGACGTCATTACGTCGATAAGATCAAACAAGTAGTAGGTCTATTGTTCTCTATCATAATGTGTAGTTCGTGGTTCACCGATGCGATGAAACAAAGGCCGACTACTTTTAGTAGTCGGCTTTTGTTTCATCACATCCATGAACTATGTTCATACATAACAATATTATCTTATCTTCACGATCTATATTCCTCTATTTGCCAATTCATGTTCTCTTTATAACATGATATTATCGCCATGACGCCCTATACGTATGTTTGCGATTATCATGTACACTAAGTTACGCAACTTATATATATCAAAAACGTAATAAATAGTGTAATAAACGGCCAAAACATAACTGGCTGACATCGGCACAAAACACTTATAAATGTAGCTGTGTAAATAATACAACATTAATTCACCTAAATTTAATTATACAGTTAGACAAATGTATCTCGTGGGAATGTAAAATTTAACAAAAAATTCTCGATGTCTCCGATTTGTAGGCGCTGCTAAATACAAGTCGACAGAACAGCACCACCGACACAGGGCTGACAATGGCGATGGTCGGCTCTCGTAGGAGCTGTAAGTCTCGCGAGATATAGCGACACATGGACATATTAGTTTTCCTTTGTGTTTATGTCTAGTTTCGTTGGTATCATTTTTCCTCTTCCGCGTGTATATGGCATATATTTATCGCTTACCCGCGTAGTGCGCTCTCGTAGTGTGTATCACCTCGTCATATTCCTTACACATGTGTAATAGAACCAACTGCATCAGACTCCTTGTAGACGGTCTTATAATATACTCATTACATCACAAACAGACATTTCCCAAGCTTTGACATTCATGTGTACTCAATTTGTCAAAATATACGCTTATGCGCACTTCTTTTTATCCTAACAAATATATTTGCCTCTGTCGTGTTTCGTCCAGATTTCACCAGTAAAACTGAACGCACAGTCGGACGCGTTAGTAATACATGCGGACATTTACAGTTCCCTTCAACTGAACTGATTTATTCTTTTAACATATTCAAGAAGATATACTTTTCTGAAGAATGATAAAGATTCTAAAAAATTATTACATGTTACGTGTGATTTCGGTGCAGCCGACTTCATTTCGCAATGGTGCACGGAACACGGCCTGTCGGAGCACACGGCGACCGTGCTGAGAGTGGAAGGGTTCATGACGCGACCCACCGTCGACTCCCTCACCCCCGACATCATCCCAACCCTCGGCCTACGCAACAAGGGACAGGAGTGTCTGCTTCGTAAGGTCATTGCTCAACTCAACCCCAGCACAGGTAAGCTGACGGAAAATGTACCGGTGTTACCTACTACTGTTACGTGTGGTTCCAATGTACACGCGTATGTTTAAGAGTACGTAAGATGTGAAGTGTGTAGATGGTCGCAGCGTGCGTTGACATGTAGCATGGAAAACTGAGAGATATAAGGTATATTAGACGCACGTATTAACAACAAACATACATATAAACATACATATGCACCCACATGCTCACACCCACGCATACGGGCATGCATACACTACACATTCACATACGCGTACACACACACCACACACACACACACACACACACACACACACACACACACACACACACACACACACACACACACACACACACACACACACAAACAAACAAACAAACAATGCAAGTACGACCCGCGTAAGTTAACACAATAAACATATCCGAGTGTACATGAGCGCAAGTACAACGTCCGACTGTGTCCTTCAGACGTCGTGTCACCCAGTGCATTTGGGCCGATGAGACTGGCATCTGTCCCGGAGCGCCCTCGGTCCTATCACCTGTCTGGCAGTGAAGAGGCGATACCTGGCCGTGCCGAGCCGCTCAAGTCACCAGGTAAACACGGAGGGGTATATTTTTATTGGTGACATGTCACATATTTATACTAATCAGTGTTTAGGTATTAGCGTACTAGACACATTGTAAACAAGCACGAACTAGGTTTACTCTGCATTAAGTGTCTAAATTAAGTGTTTCGTTATTGGTATGTAAAAAACAAGACCTACGCGCTAGAAATATGTATCGTTTTTTCTATTTCTCAACCAGGTAGCAACATAATGTTAGTTATTAACATTTTTATTATTGACAATTGGGTACATAGGTACTCTCTTTCTCTCCCCTCTTTCTCATGCATACTCTCATTCTCTCTCCCTCTCTCTCCCTCTCTCCCTCTCTCCCTCTCTCCCTCTCTCCCTCTCTCCCTCTCTCCCTCTCTCCCTCTCTCCCTCTCTCCCTCTCTCCCTCTCTCCCTCTCTCCCTCTCTCCCTCTCTCCCTCTCTCCCTCTCTCCCTCTCTCCCTCTCTCCCTCCTTCCCCCCTCTCTCGCTCTCTCTCTTTCTCTCTCTTACACACACCCACCCACACACGCACGCACACACACACACACACACACACACACACACACACACACACACACACACACACACACACACACACTCTCTCTCTCTCTCTCTCTCTCGGTTGTTGACGTGTTCGCCGTGTCTACAGCTGCTGCCCCTCTTCTCGAGAAGTCAAGAAGCGCCGAGCGACTCGACGAATCATCGCAACTGGTAATTGGATGTAAGTGATGATTATGTTCTAGCTCGATTCACTCTAACAGTCACGTTCCAAAATGCCAACAAAAGTTCTACCATGGAGCAAAACCGAACTTAGATATATGTTTTGGAGCGGTTCAAACCCACTTGTTTCACGTGTCACTTTTCCGAAGACGACAGTTCTAGCGGTATACATTGTTTTCTCCTATTCTTTTCCGGTCTTTGACATGAGAAATAAAACTGGCTCACTAACCTGTGTTGAGAAAAGTAACGTTACACCACAAATCTGTCTACGAACAACATGAAACCACCCATAAATTAAGTTAAGTTCAGCAGTGTACGCTCTCATGTGAATGTCGTTCTTTGAAATACTTGATATGTGCATTGCATCAGAAAACATTATCAGGCATGTCCAAAAACATTATTTGGATGCATTGTTAATGACACCAGTGTACAGAAAAATAGTGCAAAGGACACAAGTATACAGCAAAATAGAACCAAGAATGCCGTCCGTTGAATACATACATGCATCGCACATTTTACACGTTTCCATGTATCTTGTGAAGGTCCTCTTCGGAAGAAATCGTCACCCAGCGACGTGACTAAGACAAACGCCGGCGTGTTTTGCTTTGAAGAATCTTTGCGGGGACAAGTTGCTAGGAACCCAAAAGGATTCAATGGTAAGTAACGGTGTGTTTCTGGACATTGTTTAAATATGCCCGGAATTATTTATTAGTGGCCTTCTACAGATTCGTCAGTTTATGTTCATATTACAAAAAGAAGATCATTATGGTGTATCCGAGTAAGATCAAACACAAAATGGCTCCGATTTATTCCCATGTGACCCTGGTATCAATAGACACGAGTGACATATGAACGTGGTGTTGTCTTCATCATATCACATAACTTGTTCTCTGTAAACAAAATTATATTGAGCCATCGTAACTCGTACATGGATTTAACAACTTTTTATGCAAATATCGAAACGTGACGCGGGTTAACAACTTAGGTAGATAATGCTTAGATAATGCGTTATATCTTGAGGGTAATGAATACTTTCCGGAGGATAATGCATTACACTCTACAGTGATAACACGGCATTCGTGTGTCGTGTGGTCGGTGTTGTACATATGACGTCACAGTGGACCCTTAACAATAATAATTGTAACACTTCTACCTACAGCGCCTATGTCCTTGAGAATTCAAGCTCAGAGGCGCAACACACAAAATCATTTGGTGTAATCATAAACGGGGACAGGCACAAGTCGTCATTGGAGTACGGAGCAGCTGAAACGTTATGGTGGAAAAACAATTTCAAACAGTTGTGTTTTGCGTGGTTTGAAAACGGATGATCTTAGGGTCCTAGATATTATCAGAACAAATTTAGCAGATTCACTAAGAATGTCGATTGTTGAGTAGAAAGAATACGGTATGCGACAGTAGCCAGTTTAAATTTAATTCGATATACAATTGGAAGCCGATGTAACTGCTTTAGTGGCATGCGTGTGTGCGTGCGTGCGTGCGTGCGTGCGTGCGTGCGTGCGTTCGTGCGCGTGTGGACGGTGTGCACAGTTGGTATTATGCTGTAACTTGTATAATTCAATACGCAAAGACAAACTAGATACATTGTGATTAGTCTGGGTTAATCATTCCGTACACAACAGCGTCAACTGACACACTCCTTGGATACTATACATAATACAGGACAACAGCAAATATAGTTAGTGTCTACTCACCTCATGTTAGTTTTATCTTTTAAAATATCACATTAATTTTGTGACACTTTTAGACTAGCTATAATGTTAGCGTCCAATAGCCAAAGTACGGCACACGTATACACAGTGTAGGTAAGACCAGCTACGTTGCTATGTTTACAGGTTTACTGTCAGACAAAGGTCTTTACGACATCGCGCAGATGGTGGGTCACGAATGGCTCCACCTGGCGACCATGCTTGAAATCCCGCGCCCCGTCCAAGATCGGATCCGCATGGACAATACGAACAGGTGAGGAGGTTTTTGTGATCGTTGCTCTATATAGTATATGTTACACCATTGTTCCACGTCTCCCGTGCTTTCATTTCTAAAGTCAGCGAACCAGAACATAATATATTTTGCAATGCAAAATTCTATATTTGGGAGGTCATTGTGGATTACATAATTAATTCGCAAATCTGCAAGAAAATATAGATAAAGATTGGGAGATTGAGAGCAGATCAGATAGAAATGTTTATAATACTGAAAGTTTATGAAAATATTAATACAAATATCACATTAGCAGTGTAGACTAGATATTAGAAAGCGCACATTTTCACAAAGAAAGTAAATGAATGAACATATTATCAGCTGATTGTGTGGATGTTATAGTGTTAATATATTTTTTAATGATATCGGCATATACCTCAGAATGGCGGGATACACTTAGATAGATAGGTTGGACTCTCGTCGAGGCGTCCAAATCATTGCATTTGGTGTTTAAATTTTAACACAGTCACTGATATGCTGATCAAGTGTCGTCAAAAAAAGCATATCTCAGGCTCTACTAAAATGCATGCATGTGTACTGCCCCTCAATTTTTACCAAACTGAGCATGCTTTTCTGCACCCGCAGGGTCATGTAAGAAAAAATTGCTAAAAATCACTACGCCAACTCCACTCTGCCTAACATGCGTCATTGCATTGCAGATACATCATAGCACTGAACCTACTAGCATGCCTGTCCTACTGTACTCATTTCACATAAAAAAATTATAAATCTCAAATGACACAATTATTAAGGTACTACATTCGTATGGGTTAGACCAGGAAGCCAATATTTTTGTCTTATGATACTTAAATTGGTACACAGCATACATATATAAACCAATCAGAGATGGGCGACAATATGATGTAATGCTTAGAGTTAGGGTTATATATATATATATATATATATATATATATATATATATATATATATATATATATATATATATATATATATATAGTTATATATGTACACTGTGTACCAAGTATCCTAGGGGGGAAATATTCGCGATCAGTAAGTCTAACTGAGCTCTGACCCTTCACGCAGCACGGAGCAGCAGATCGTCGCGATGCTGCGTTTGTGGCGGGACACGGCTGGCGGCACGAAGGAGGAGATCAAAGGAACGCTGCACAGGGCGCTGATGAAGGTGAAGCGCAAAGACATCGCCGACGAACTCATGAAGGAACAGGTCCACGGCAGCCAGGAGGGGGTCGCCTACAGCTCCATCATCTAGCCAAGCGTGCTGATGTAAGACCACAATAAGGTGTTCGTCCAAATCAGTGAGTGGTTCAAGCAGAAATGGGGGGTGTAAGGTTAGAAAAGAAGCTTTCACAGAACTTCTATCTATGGAGGGCAAATATGCTGTGAAATTGTCAATAATATATCTCATCAAGAGTAGTAGAAAATGAAGGAAACGTTATACTGGTCGCCTATGGAAAATGCAAATGGCGAGTTCATTATGTCAGCGCCAGTTCTCTGACCGTAGGAGTAAGCTTGTTCTATTTTTGTTACACATTTCTTTCTCTGTTTGTTTACAAATACACTTGCATAGAATAAAGATACAAACTCCAGCAAGCTGTCAATCAAAAATAGATGGGATTTTCATTGCCTATAAAACATCACCTGTCACATCTGGCATTTTACGAATTTTTCACATACTGCTCTGTGGTAAACTTATAGTTGCCTTACTGGAAACAGTTTTTAAATTGGCAGTTTATGTTCTTTTTATATACAAACACGTGTGCCACACGAATAAATACGGGTCGTTTTAATCAACTCCTTTACTTATGTCATCCGTTTTATATTTTCAAAGGCGTCATAAAACGTTTAACATTGTGCTTATTTATGTCCAGTGTCTTTTATATGTTGATACATGAGTGATTCTTTGTTAAATTAACCTTTGTGGTAAGTGCTAGAAATGTTCAGAGATGGTTCTGCGTGTGGTCATTTCGCTTGATGTTTTATTTGCACAACCTTTTATATTGCGCAGGCGCAAGTTTCAATGGGGTTTAAATATAAATATGTATATTTTATTAACATAGAGAACAATACGTTTTACTATTGAATTGTAAGATCGAAATAACTACGCAAGTAAACGTTTATTTTTTATGGTAACTTTTCTCGTGGTAAGTCGTGATTTTTAAAGGGCCATTAAATCAAAACACCTACTACACATGTATCAATACGGTGACATTAATTATAATTGTTTGTTATAATTTTTGTGAAAACTGGGCGTGTCTGCAGTCTGCACATTAACAAAATTAGCAAACAGTACGTATATTCTTTATATATCTGCACTAGTACATTCGGAGGTATATTAACCAGTACTTCTGGCTCAAAATAATAACCATGACAGTCGCGTGATGATGTGGTCATATCTGATGTATTATTATTTTGTTGACGATTCTAGTTTTTAATGCTTATTGGACAACAAAAAACACATTTATTATATTTTGTACGTCGAATTAATAGCTTAACAAGTAATGAGTTGTTTGTTGTTGTTGTTTTTGTAAGCCTCGTCAATTCGTTTCTGTATTGACAACTTCAATTGTGTATTTGGAGAATAAATTATTCATATTGTTGTTGTGTTATCATCGTTGCCTCTGTCGTTGTCGTCTCTGTCGTCTCTGTCAATGTCTCTGGTGTCGTGTCTGTCGTATCTGTCATAGTCTCTGTCATTGTCTCTGTCGTCGTCTCTGCCGTCGTCTCTCTCGGCATCGTCTGGTTTTGTCTTTGTTATTGTCGTCACCATCGTGTCTGTTGGCGTCTCTGTCGTCCTCGTCGTCGTCTCTCTTTCTCTCTTTGTCGTCGTTGTCGTCGTCGTCGTCGTCGTCGTCGTCGTCGTCGTCGTCGTCGTCGTCGTCGTCGTCGTCGACGTTATTGTCTCTGTCTTATCGTCATCTTCTAGTCTTTATCTCTGTCAACGTCGTCTCTATATTCATCGTCTCTGTCGTCGTGTCTCTCGTCAGCGTCTGGTCTTGTCGTTGTCGTAGTCGTAGTCGTTCCTGGCGTCGTCGTCTGGTTTTTTGTCTTGGTTATTGTCGTCACAGTCGCCTCTATTGGCGTCTCTGTCGTCGTCGTCTCTGTCGTCGTCATCGTCATCGTCTAGTTTTGTTTCTGTCACCGTCGTCTCTATTGTCGTCGTCTCTGTCGCTGTCATCGTCTCCGTCGTCTTTGGTCAAGTTTTTATCTCTGTCATCATCATCTCTATCTTCGTCGTCGGTGTCGCCATTGAGTTTCATATATCATAACCATCGTCGTCATTACAGCAGACAATGATATACATTTTGAATATTCGTAAGTAATGTATCTCGTGTAACTGTCGTGTCATTCGCTAGGTGGCAGCATCGCTCGTGTCCACCCATCTAAACACATATGTAACCAGATGCATTAGATAAAGACGACTTGCTTGGCTTAACCGCATAGACCAATCTAGCCCTTCTCTGTCCTCCTAGACGACACACCCGGTCATCTGCTCCCGTCTATAGCTCACCGCTCGGCTGTTAGCAGCGATAGTTTACACTTGGTCGCTCCATCTGTTTCGTCGTCTTCCTCGTTTTCATTGTCCTCAGAAATCTTCGTTGCAGGCTATTTTAATTAATCTTTCCCTTGGCATACGACCGACGTGTCCAAATCACCGGAGTCTTCTATGTCTGATGACATCTGATATACATTCAGAGGTGAGCGTCTCTGAATCTATATCATATGTCATCTGATGTAGTTTCACAGGCGAAGATGCAACGTGGATAATTATAATTATAATAAAAGGAGCTTCCAGTATGTGGTGTGTGTGTGTGTGTGTGTGTGTGTGTGTGTGTGTGTGTGTGTGTGTGTGTGCGTGCGTGCGTGCGTGCGTGTGTGCGTGCGTGCGCGTGCGTGCGTGCGTGCGTACGTGCGTGCGTGCGTGCGTGCGTGCGTGCGTGCGCGCTTGTTCGTACATTCGTTGATAGATCCCGTAACTGGCCATATTTCTACAAAAGACGATAACTAATATAAAGTAACTGCTAGAGTCTAAGTTTCGCCTTATATGTAATAAATTATTCCGTCTAATCATGATTATTGATACCAAGAAAAATATGTATCTGAAACATAAACCATCTACAGGTGCTATTCGCAACCGGAAGAACTGCCATCCGCTTACCCGGGAACATATATAAAATGACCGTTTGTCGCATTTTGTGATAACAATTAATGGTCTCCGGAATGACGTTAGACTCTACTAACTGGCCACATCACACTTACATCCCGCACAGTGAGAATCTGGTGACGCTGTACACTTATATATTTACGTGGTCATTGTTAGTTCCGCTTGAAGAAGTTATTTCTATTGCATCAAGTTTGATTCGTATCCAAGTGTGTCCCGGATGTGACGTTACCAACAAAAACGTCAGTAGAGGCGCACGCGCTGTAATCAAGTTCTATACATAAAACGGTTCGATATGTAACGTTTGTCGAGGTTAATTATTCGATGGCTAATAAAGAATACATGTTTCAGTAATTGAGTACATAACTCCGCACAATGCGCTTTTTTTTAGTAATCGGAAAGGACTCGAGCCATAATAAATATAATGATAAAGTTATTTATAAATCGCTATAATGTGTATAGATCGCCAGACAAGACGCTAAAAATACATGAAATCGGTCAATTATAAACCTGCTGAATATTAGAAATTAGAGGGAGCCATGTAGGGAGAGAAGAATTTAGATAGAGAGGGAAGGCGGGACCCGAGTAGGGAGAGAAAGTGTTTGGTATGGAAGGAATTTGCTTGGTAAGGAGGGAAGATGTTTTGTTAATATATCATTAAGTGATGTACCATAATAAAAGTTAACAGTTGAACAGTTGAACAGTTGAAGTTACCCCCCCCCCTCCCGACCCAACAAACGCACATCTACATACAACATGTGCAATGTTTGTTGTGTCACATGCTCCTACTTAATATGGGATTACAGTCTTTGACATAATAGGCCACGTACGTCTCGTGCTCGAAAAAGAGCTTGGGGGCACATAGGGGCAGGAAGTCCATATTGTCCATGTTGACATATACGATTTTGTTTGGTTTTTGGTTGTAATAATCGGACTGTCCCCAAAAGGGCCAAATAGTGTGTTATAGTTATACTGTCCGAAGGATAATTACAACCAGAAGCAGTGGAACACTTTGCCGGTAACAATGATGACGGAAATCATGTATTTTAATAGATTATTATGGTGGTTGTCATGGCATCGGCGGCTAGTACTTGTGCTTGGCGATCTTGACTAGTAATGAAGGATGCCATCTTTCGCGCAGTACAAACTGTTTTCGGGCAAATATATACATGTGTTATGATTATGTGCATTTGGACAACTTGTCAGATATGAGTGTTTATCGAGCTGTTGTGAAACCACAACATACAGCTATGTAAAATGCAAATCCCGTAAGACAGATACGGCTTAAAATCGTATATTCTACCTACACTACGTAAATCTTTATTTGTTTATGACAATACTACATCGGACAGTTAAGATAAGAAAGGTATAATACTTATGACCTGATTTTCCTAGTATTCATCAGTCGGAAGCCACAAATGTCATCCGTCGTTGGCATATTATTCGGTCTAGGTCCGTTATAGCTACTTCCCGTTATAGCTACTTCCCGTTATAGCTACATATTTTCCCCGTTATAGCTACTCGTTAAGTTTGACAGGCAAACTAGTCCCGTTATAGCTACTTATTTAATTACACAATTCAGGAGGGGACAGCAAGAGGGAGCATTAACTGTTTCAGATTACTGTAAGATTTCTACATGAAATGTATTACTGAAGGACACATTTTAAAAGTAATAAGAATGGTATATAGATGTAACTGTCAGTTATTTGAAATTTGAAAATATACCCTTGTGCAAAATGTTGTTTTCAAAAGACAACTACATTGTACTGAGTACAGAACTGCATTTATCAAAAAGTAATGAATGTCATCAATTATTCTTGTTATATGGTGGCATCATGTTTAGCAACCATGAACTGGAAGATGTTGAGATGGTGTTTCCCCACCACTTTTGCAAACTTGGAATTCCATCCCTCAATATGGTTGTTTGTTCATTTGTCAGATTCTGTGTAAACATCCCACGTGTCCATGGTGATTTTTGAATCATCACCAAGCCATGTCTCCACAAAGTACTTGTTAAAAATTATCACTGGACTTTGTGGAAATTCCTCAGTGGGACACACTTACATAAAAGCAGTCCACCCCTCATGGACATCAGCTGGATGGAGTTGAAATAGTTAATGCTCCCTTATCGTGTTACATTGTAAAATGGAGAAATAGAATAGTAGCTATAACGGGAATAAAAAGTAGCTATAACGGGAAGTAGCTATAACGGGAAGTAGCTATAACGGGAAGACACCATCCATTCTAGTGTCCAGTGCCCAACCAGCTCCAGTCGCCCATATATCGTGACCCACTTACTGGTAGTGTATAAAATGGCGGGTCCATTCCACTTGACATTTGTCCTTTTGTTGTCATTATTATGAGATTTTGCCAATTTTTCCCAGGTGTGAAAATGAAGACTCGATCTTGATCCCATTTTGGAAGACTTATTCTTGGACAAGTGTAATATGTGCAATGCCTGCATTCTCGAGTTTGGATAAAATAACTTGTCGCGTTGTTGTGGGATTTTTCTAATTGCCTTCAATCCTCGAGTAGATTTCGTGTCCGTGTTGCAGCCAACTATGTGGTTGCAACACACACACATACGCACGCACGCACGCACGCACACGCACACGCACGCACGCACGCACGCACACACACACACACACACACAGGACGATGTTCGTTGCGTCGCTATCGTAAAGATTCCGGGGATTTTCCCGGCCAGACAATATCGTAGTAGCAACTATGATTACCGGTTATCCGTCCCTTCCTGACAGGACCAATAACGCGGTTTCCCCGTCAGTCGCGACGCAGCAAGTGAGCAATTTGCCGACGAAACCCAACGCTCAGCGTGCAACGCGACGCGCTATCCAAACAAATCACACGGTGCCCGCATAATGCGGTGATACAGCCTCTCGGTTGGCCGACGTCTCGTTGACAGATTCGATTCCGCCGCAATAACACGCCCTCTCCGGCGAAAAGGCCAAGGCGGCCTTTGAAGTCGTCCCCCGGCGCGGCGACCATACCCTATCATGTCGGCTCGCGCGGCGGGAAATAGATTAGACCGCGGCCCGAGTGAAACCGATCAAAGTGCTCGGATCTGTCGCGTCAGTTCGCACCGATCGGTCGTTTTATTCCCGACATCAGCGCGCACAATGGCCGGGCTCAGATCGCGGCAACGAGCGTTCACGCCGGGCTGAAAGAGCGCAGCGCGCTGGAAGTAATGATCGCTAAATGCAGCTGCGAAGTCTAATTGAAATAAAGACGGCGATAGGTGTGGGAATCGGCGTTGGCTTCGTCGCTGCAGGGGCCCGCGACGTTGACGCAATAGACGGTGGTCACGCGTGGCTGATTCTGGTCACGTGACTCTGCGGCGGAATGCTGCGTAATCGACGTTACGTTTGCACTGGCATAAATGTTTGAACGCAAAAATGAAGTCATATTATTAGCCTACGCACGCGCACGCACACGCGCAGTCCTATTGATTAGTACGTTAAGCTACGATTTTTTTGCAAAACCAGCAGTCTGCACATATAATCATCGGCGCTATTTAAGCTGACAGCGGCGACGCCTGTATAATCACCTGAACAGATCAGTTTCGAAAATTATCCCCGTCGACACTCGGTTAATTTCTGGGCGTTAACGACGCGCTGCCTCATGAATTATGCATGCCTATTACGTCATGCATAATTCATGAGCGCGTGCGCCATCTGCACGTGCTGGACAGATGAAAGGTGTGATTGCTGGTGTTGATTTCGATGAAACAGCAACGCGAAGAGAAACTGATGAAAGCAATTAACACCGTTGCGCATCGCCGCTAAGGAGGATTGCTGATCTGCTTATCACCTTATGATGGATATAATATCAGACATTTTGAGGTCAAGAAGCTATCACTTTATTACCAAAATTAATATCATTTTACCTTCGTACATCATGCTCTCACGCAGCGGCTGGTTAAACCCATGCTACTTCGATATTCAACCTGCAGTGAACGCGCGGGTTTTGACAAGTGTAAACACCTCACACGATTAACTCGATCGGTGCTCGACACGACATTACCGATAGGTCGGCCGTATTTTTGCAGCGTGTTAACGTTGCGCCGAAATTAATACTAATAACCGGACAAAAAAGCGGCCATGTATTGTTAAACTTATCCGGCTCCGGCAGAGTAATCAATCATCGCGTGAGAGAGGTGTTGTTTTAATGATCCGCGAGTGACGAGCCGGGCGCTAAGCCCCGTACAAACACAGGAACGGTCCCGTAGTGTTGTTGTAACGCCGACCCGAGACTGCGTGACATTCGGATAATTGCGGCATTAATCATTGTCTAAATATGGCGCTTATTAGCGGTCCACGTGGGGAGGAGCGTACGGTGCGACGGACACTGTACGACTGTTGCGCTGGGCTTGCTGGGCGTAGTGTGTGTGTGTGTGTGTGTGTGTGTGTGTGTGTGTGTGTGTGTGTGCGTGTGCGTGTGCGTGTGCGTGTGCGTGTGCGTGTGCGTGTGCGTGTGCGTGTGCGTGTGCGTGTGCGTGCGTGCGTGCGTGCGTGCGTGCGTGAGTGTAGTGTAGTGTAGTGTAGTGTAGTGTAGTGTAGTGTAGTGTAGTGTTGTGTTGTGTTGTGTTGTGTTGTGTTGTGTTGTGTTGTGTTGTGTTGTGTTGTGTTGTGTTGTGTTGTGTTGTGTTGTGTTGTGTTGTGTTGTGTTGTGTTGTGTTGTGTTGTGTTGTGTTGTGTTGTGTTGTGTTGTGTTGTGTTGTGTTGTGTTGTGTTGTGTTGTGTTGTGTTGTGTTGTGTTGTGTTGTGTTGTGTTGTGTTGTGTTGTGTTGTGTTGTGTTGTGTTGTGTTGTGTTGTGTTGTGTTGTGTTGTGTTGTGTTGTGTTGTGTTGTGTTGTGTTGTGTTGTGTTGTGTTGTGTTGTGTTGTGTTGTGTTGTGTTGTGTTGTGTTGTGTTGTGTTGTGTTGTGTTGTGTTGTGTTGTGTTGTGTTGTGTTGTGTTGTGTTGTGTTGTGTTGTGTTGTGTTGTGTTGTGTTGTGTTGTGTTGTGTTGTGTTGTGTTGTGTTGTGTTGTGTTGTGTTGTGTTGTGTTGTGTTGTGTTGTGTTGTGTTGTGTTGTTTCTCCATCTGAGAACAACGACTAAAGCCCGTCAGGTATGTCAAATTCGATGTAGCCTTTATGTATTCTTTGGAGTTTTTTCAAGTATTCAAGTATTTTCAAGTATGTAACGTGGTATTTTCCTTAAACAGTATTTCGAAAACAAACACTGACATTTCCACACACAAAAACATAAAACTGGAAGATACTGTCGGTCATTGGTTATTCAGATACAATATTTACTTCAATCTCTATCATGCAGCAGCAGCAGCAGCAGCAGCAGCAGCAGCAGCAGCAGCAGCAGCAGCAGCAGCAGCAGCAGCAGCAACAGCAGCAGCAGCAGCAACAACAACAACAGCAACAAGAAGAGCAGCAGCAGCAAAAACAACAGCACCAGAAACATAAACAGCAGCACAAAGCAGCAGTCATTGGATTCAAAGAGATAATTTCGATAACGAGGCGCTAGCATAATGTGCAGCTATATCAACGAGAGTTATTATCGCGTTGCCTTGGTAACAATATACGTGTATTTTTATATGACATTTAAAAAATACAACGTTGCCGCGATAGCAGACGGCTCACCGGCAACGTCGCCTTTGCCGTGAAGGCAACTAACTCAGCATAAAGTCGTTAATTGTTTCTCAATCGTATATAAAGTGGTTATGTCGTACTGAGTCGTTGGCGGTGCGTGGGTGAACACACATTGTTTTAGGTTGTGGTCGGTGTGTTAGAGGAATGTGGAAGGGCCACAGTGAAGGCTTTAACTGCTGGGGTTATGGAGTGTTCTGCGTGTGCGTGTGCGTGTGCGTGTGCGTGTGCGTGTGCGTGTGCGTGTGCGTGCGCGCACACACACACACACACACACACACACACACACACACACACACACACACAATTTAATACAAACACACCGTCTGTTTCATACTGTTTCATATCCGCTATACTGGTCACTACCTCGCCAAGACGTTGTAACCGATAGCGGCATCCGTCAACTAGTTACGTAAGACGACACGGGCCATGACACGGTAAAATTGGCTTCGCCCGTCCCTGTCAGTTTAGTCTAGTTGATATTATGTTCGGACGTCTTACCATATTAGTCATCTGGTAAAATTACTATAGCTCCAGAAACGAGACAGGCAGGCACAGAACTATTTATACAAACAGCTTTTAGTTTGTCTTCTTAGTTTCCGCATTTTAGATCATGATCGCAGTATAAAACATGGAATTGTGGCATTAGCAATTTGTTGTATCACATTTAGTTTTGTGATTGTCCGATAAATTCGGTTGTGCCTGGCGTTCTTCATTTCGTCTAGATGCATGATATTGAAGGAAGTAAAGGTAAATTCCTCTGTAGTGCAATGTCCAATTTTCAGGACTGCTCAAAGCTCCCTGTTCATTTGAACATCATCTCGACTTCTCTGGAAAGCATCTAGCTGCACTGAAATTCAGGCTCTCAACGTTTGATACGGCAGCGTAGGAATCGAACCCGAGTTCTCTTGGATGAGAGACCGAACACTAGCACTGAGCCATGCGCTCAACATTGAGACAAACTGAACATAATTATACCTCAGCGGGGAGCACGGCTCGCAATGAGCAACGTGATCTAGGAATACGACAACTCGGTTCGTTACTGTACGAAACCGAACGTGATCTGTGTGAACCGTCTGCCTTGCGTTGGTCCTTCCTTATACGTTTACACGCTCAAGTAAAACGGAGAACCGGGAAAAGGTTTAGATTTCTCCGAAAGTTGTGGGTTATCTAGTTACCTTCTTCGCTAAGAATTTTTTTCTGCTTTTCTTTAGGCTTACACCGACGACTAGTTTAAGAAAACATTGATGTATCATGATGTATTGATGCACAAAGACAAGAGGATATCAGATATATGGTACAACTTGTTCTCCCCAAACCCTCCATAATCCACCCAACCATCCACCCATATCGACACACCTCATTGTCGCTCCATGTCTCATACTTCTTCTTCTTCCTCTACTCCTGTCCGTCCGTCCGTCCGTCCGTCCGTCCGTCCGTCCGTCCGTCCGTCCGTCCGTCCGTCCGTCCGTCCGTCCGTCCGTCCGTCCGTCCGTCCGTCCGTCCGTCCGTCCGTCCGTCCGTCCGTCCGTCCGTCCGTCCGTCCGTCCGTCCGTCCGTCCGTCCGTCCGTCCGTCCGTCCGTCCGTCCGTCCGTCCGTCCGTCCGTCCGTCCGTCCGTCCGTCCGTCCGTCCGTCCGTCCGTCCGTCCGTCCGTCCGTCCGTCCGTCCGTCCGTCCGTCCGTCCGTCCGTCCGTCCGTCCGTCCGTCCGTCCGTCCGTCCGTCCGTCCGTCCGTCCGTCCGTCCGTCCGTCCGTCCGTCCGTCCGTCCGTCCGTCCGTCCGTCCGTCCGTCCGTCCGTCCGTCCGCCCGCCCGCCCGCCCGCCCGCCCGCCCGCCCGTCCGTCCGTCCGTCCGTCCGTCCGGCTCTCTCTCTCTCTCTCCCATTCTCCCCCGTTGCACTATTCCCTCCCTACTCGACGACTCGACTCCCTACGATTTTCTCTCTTCCTCGTTCTTCCGTTTCAACAGTCAAGTATTTTAAAGTATTTCTGATATCGCATTCACAGAATTTTAAATCGAAAATGTGTTAATGTTTTCTCATGTCTGACAAATCACCAAAGAAACAAATTTCGAAAGCTTCAAACCACGTTCACGAACTCCCCGGGTGTTCCCGTCCCCCGCCCAGTCATACATCCCACACCGTGACCCACCCTCACTGAAACTCCACTCCACCCCATCCCCGTGCCCAATCCCATCCTCCCCACGACCCGCGTATCACATCACATCCGTCGCTGAGGTCGCCACCGGTGGGACCTCATTAGCATATCATTAGCATATCATCAATCACCATTAGCGATCAGCGTCGACTAATTGCCTCGATTAAGTCGGCTGTCACAACAGTGCTGAGCCGACGACGGGATAATATCGCGTCGCTTAACGACTTCTCCATCTGCGAGCCTGCCCGTCAAACGTTCAGGCGCGTCACCTGTTGCTTCGGCGGCGTCAAGGCGAATTTATTAACCGTTATTCTCAGCTGTCTCCGCCGCTGGGCAGAGACCGCGAGTGTGGCGCTCGTCGGGGAGTCTTTTGTCTCTTCTCGCGATAACCTGAATCGCAGGGACTCGATGCTCAGGGATCCGATGGCCAGATGTCGGATTCCTAGCGTCCTGTTGTGATATCTAAACGATATTTTCTAACAATTGCTTTTGTGAATTGTATTTTCAATCGCATACAATTCTGAGACGAATTTGTTTTAAAGTAGTCTTTTGTACAATATACATTATTTATCAATACATTTCTATCGAACACCACAAGATAATTTCCTCATGAGGGACACATAAATGTTTTTCGATTTTATTTCTACTACATTATTTTCTATTATGGTTGTGTAGTAAAATTATTAAAAATATAAAAAAATAACATCGAAATTGTTGTTGCAGTAGTTTTGTTCTCGAAACATCCACGTACTCCAAGCAATGTGTTACGGGTATTCAACCATATTGGACAACTGTTTATTTTAACTAATTTCAATTGGTCATTTTAACTAATTTCAATTATTGTTTATATATATATATATATATATATATATATATATATATATATATATATATATATATATATATATATATATATATATATATATATATATATATATATATATATATATATATATATATATATATACATATATATATACATATATATATATATATATATATATATATATATATATATATATATATATATATGTATATATATATATATAATTATATAACATGTGTTTTCGCGTAAATACACGCAAATTCACACGCACGCACACGCATACACGCACGCACACGCATACACACGAGAAAAAGTTTACATAATGCAGAACATTATTTTCAAAATACCACAATAAATACATTTAATCACAAAATTCAAACATGGTCATCTGTGCTATTATAGCAGCGGTGTAGATAATCATTATAGTCATTAAACGTTTGGTGATACCGTTGAAATGTATATTGTACATTTAGTATAAACGCAATTTCTCTGGCGCAGTCTTTGCCCTGATCGGTGTTCAATGCTGACGTCATCGTCACCATTGAAGTTGCTGTTGTCACTTCGCTACACGGAATTAGTTGAATCTGTGATTTTGGTGCGAGGGTCATTCACACATAAACATGCTCCGATATACCCCGGCACCGTTTCTATAATCTACAACACGTCGATCCTAGTGCGATTCGAGCGTTCCGTGCGACAGTGCCACCGCCGACGTGTCCATATGCGGATGTTGCTGATTCCGCATGCCCACGCGATTCACGTGCACCGGAATCGGAACGACGATCTTTGGCTTGTTCGGCGCGTCGCCACAGCCGCCGCTGGAGGCGCCACCGCAGCGTCCGTGGATGATGCCCGCCTTCATCCGCTTCCACTTGGCTCGTCGGTTTTGAAACCAGATTTTCACCTGCACTTCCGTCAGGCGCAGCTGCTGCGCGATCTGCGACCGTTCCGTCAGCGACAGGTATTTCTTGCTGTGGAACTCTTTCTCGAGCTCGAGCAACTGTTCACTCGTGAACGCCGTCCGTCGGCGCCGGCGCTGTGCTTTGCTGCAGTCCGACACGCGCCCGCCACCAGGGGCGCTGTCGTCGTCGTCGTCGCTGCGAGAGTTCGATCGTTGCGCGGGCGACTCGACAGGTGTCGCTTCCGTCGTCGCTTGAGAGCCGGTCAGTCGGGGATCGTCCGTGTCCGGCCCACTCATGTCGTAATCGGACAGCTGACCGCTGTCATCCGCGAGCTCTGTAACACCAAGACAGGTCAGATAAGAACAGGTGACGTCAGATTGTCATATGACTGTCAGATTATGATAATTAGGCCTATGTTAAAAGGGACTGTTTTGGGTAAGTTAGAGTTAATCTCCTAGAGCATACGTGGGATGGGAACAGACGGACGGACGGACGGACGGACGGACGGACGGACGGACGGACGGACGGACGGACGGACGGACGGACGGACGGACGGACGGACGGACGGACGGACGGACGGACGGACGGACGGACGGACGGACGGACGGACGGACGGACGGACGGACGGACGGACGGACGGACGGACGGACGGACGGACGGACGGACGGACGGACGGACGGACGGACGGACGGACGGACGGACGGACGGACGGACGGACGGACGGACGGACGGACGGACGGACGGACGGACGGACGGACGGACGGACGGACGGACGGACGGACGGACGGACGGACGGACGGACGGACGGACGGACGGACGGACGGACGGACGGACGGACGGACGGACGGACGGACGGACGGACGGACGGACGGACGGACGGACGGACGGACGGACGGACGGACGGACGGACGGACGGACGGACGGACGGACGGACGGACGGACGGACGGACGGACGGACGGACGGACGGACGGACGGACGGACGGACGGACGGACGGACGGACGGACGGACGGACGGACGGACGGACTGACTGACTGACTGACTGACTGACTGACTGACTGACTGACTGACTGACTGACTGACTGACTGACTGACTGACTGACTGACTGACTGACTGACTGACTGACTGACTGACTGACTGACTGACTGACTGACTGACTGACTGACTGACTGACTGACTGACTGACTGACTGACTGACTGACTGACTGACTGACTGACTGACTGACTGACTGACTGACTGACTGACTGACTGACTGACTGACTGACTGACTGACTGACTGACTGACTGACTGACTGACTGACTGACTGACTGACTGACTGACTGACTGACTGACTGACTGACTGACTGACTGACTGACTGACTGACTGACTGACTGACTGACTGACTGACTGACTGACTGACTGACTGACTGACTGACTGACTGACTGACTGACTGACTGACTGAACCACGTTCGACTTTGCACACGTGCTTAGGCACACATGCTCGCAAATATATTCACACGCGATAGCAACTCAAATTGAATTAAAATGTCAGTTTCGCGCATCAAACAGGCACCGGCAGCGCTGTCTTATCGTCGCCTGATTGATGCGCTGTTGGCACGGCCCCCGAGAAACATTTAATTAAAGCGCCTTCGCGATGATCCCGCCGTTATTTGATATCGCGTGTCGGTGTCGCGCCGAGAAATATCACTGGCTTTGTTAATTAAGCCGAGCGTGCTCGTACGCGGTGTGATTGCAGTTACTCGCGGCCAGGGCATTAGTTTATCGCCAGCATCGACGATAATTACCAGGTGTTTGGTGATCGCGATCACAACGATGATTGATGGTGTTCTAATTGAAACGTAGACCGGTTGAAATGTAACGCTAATAAGGGAGACAAGCTGACGGATGGACAGAGGGAATGCGAAGTAGCGAAAACTCTTTCGACCCACAGTTTTATTTAAGAAGGAATACGCCGTACTGCTGATGTCTATGTACACATTTATTACATAATAAATTATAAGTATTTGTAACGCATTTATTTGCTTCATGCTGAATATTTTATATTGTATTACTTATTGTCTTTTGTGTTTGCATTATATATATATATATATATATATATATATATATATATATATATATGTATATATATATTTATATATATATATATATATATATATATATATATATATATATATTTATTTATTTATATATATATATATATATATATATATATATATATATATATATATATATATATATATATTAATAAGTCATTCATTCATATTTTTATCCAAGTAACTGCTAGCTGAATATATATATATATATATATATATATATATATATATATATATATCGTAAGTCATTCATAATACTTGAGTCTTGTTATGCAGGCAATTGTCAATTGAATATTTCGCTAAACCAATATAAATTGTTACTGCTATGTCTCCATGTATGTAATGGCTATCACAGTTCTACTTAGCGTGTAAATCTCGATTAACATTTCAACATACATTTTT
>OZ024855.1:54292761-54295261 GCA_964017155.1 Oasisia sp. SBJ-2009 | reverse complement strand
ATCATATTTTCACACGTTTTCCAATATATAGATTAGTCGATGATCTCGGCAAAAAGCCCCACTTTGATCAATCGTTTTCTTTGAAGTACCGAATCAAGGGGCTGGCGCGTATACTACGTTAACCAGTCAACAAAATAATGGTAGGCTAGAATAAATTACAAACTTATTGTATTGGCAGTAGGTATCTTCATGTTAATTCTGCAAAATTAGCGACTAACAAATGCACTATATTGCAAGATATCCCATATTCATACATTAAGCTTGTGTTTTATTGTTACGAAATTTGTCAATGTGTAGCTGAAACTTTTTTCGAAACATTTAAACGTTAATGCCTATCGTTTTTATTATATCTCTGTCATTCAGCGTGGCATTGTGAAATCAATCAAATACAGCTAAGATGAATTTCACTTTATAAAACACGAGAGGCGATACCTCTGGAAAAATGGCGACGCGGATTATATTTTGTAGAGCGTAGTGATATTTGTCAGAAGTGTAATAAGACGAGAGGCGATGCAAGATGGCCGACCTACCAAGAGACGATGACACCATTTGATGATGATGATGATGATGATGATGATGATGATGATGATCAAGAATAAAGCGACGTCATGTTATTGCGTCATTAGCGATGAGCCGCGGCCCAGCGGTAATACACACAGTAATGACGCCTGGTAAATTATAGCACCAATGAAAATAAATGTTCCATCAAGTGTATATGATAGCGTGCACCGATACATTGTACCACTGATGCGTGGCCAGACTCAAATTAACCTTCGATCACGTGTCAAAATAATTGCGGCGACTAATTTAGAACACACATCTTGACTAAACCTATTGTAAGGTTTGCAAAATGAAGACAAAGACGAGTAGCTCCAGATTTCACATCTTTCAAAATATAAGATAGAAATGAACTTGTCTACGGTACAAAGCAGGAAACAGACACGCGGCTCTATTTTAAAGTTATTTTCTAATGCCGACGATTATTATTATGATTATTAATATTTAATTTTAATCACTTGCATGCGTGCGTGTTCGGGTGGTTAATGTGTTTCTGCCAGATAACTTGTACTTCGGGCGCACGTTTTTCAGGGATTAATTTTCGACACCGCGAAAGAAAAGTGATGTTTATATATTTTTCAGCTGATGTTGTTTATGGGTTTTGGAGCGGGTTTTTTCATACTTCATACCCGGGAATTAGACAAACCTGCATCAACTGCTACCAACGTTATCCCTACGATTGCGGTGACATCATAGCATCATTAATGATTACCCAACGATATTGTCAATTCTCTTTGTGCGAATGCAGTGTATGGACATTTCTGCGCAGGTTATTATTATTATTATTATTATTAGTATCATCATCATCATCATCATCATCATCATCATCATCATCATCATCATCATCATCATCACCATCACCATCACCATCACCTTCACCATCACCATCACAATCACTATCACTATCACTATCACTATCACTATCATTATCATTATAATGAAATACCATTACTGTTACTTTGTATTTTTTTTTATTATAACTCCTAGTACAATGACTATGTGTTTATGTTTAAAAAGGGCACAGCGCCTTACAAGTCACATGACATCTGCTATGTCCCTTCAACAGCAGCAGCGACTAACCAGTCATGAAATTGTATTGTATTATCTTTCCCATAATGTATTATATTATCTATCTTATTATATGTTGTATTATTACTGTGCTGGTGTTGTTGAATAAACTTTCATTAATTCAGAATTAAAACATAATGATTGTCATTACGAGTGAAAACACTTTTATCATTAGACTACTTTTAGCCTCTGTTAGGCCTTTGGCATATCCGTGCATAGCACTGCGTACCATGATGCCATCTCGAGATAACCGTATCTTTTCGAACCGCATTAATTGTCAGGCTCTTGAGGTTTCTTATATACATAATTGTTATATAACTAGGTTTTATTCTAAATAGTACGATTATATTAAGATTTGGTCAACAGCAAATTGCTGGGTTCAGAAACAACGCCACAGCTACACTGCACAAAGAGCATCAGTGATGCTAGACGAAAAGTGAAAAGTAGCCCGCCCTAGACAATCTGGTGAATAAAGCATTGAAAACAAAACCAAGAGCATAGGTATATATCTCCCGACATAAATGTATCTCACAATCTCCATAATATATCTTTGTGCAAATACCCAGTTGTATATCACAGTATACTACGTATGCAATCCGTTCGATTTTTTTTATATAAATGTACGGTTGGCTTAGTGTTATGTGTGTGTGTGTGTGTGTGTGTGTGTGTGTGTGTGTGTGTGTGTGTGTGTGTGTGTGTGTGTGTGTGTGTGTGTGTGTGTGTGTGTGTGTGTGTGTATGTGTATGTGTATGTGTATGTATATATATATATATATATATATATATATATATATATATATGTATATGTATATGTATATGTATATGTATATGTATATATATATATATATATATATATATATATATATATATATATA
>OZ024855.1:54280261-54285261 GCA_964017155.1 Oasisia sp. SBJ-2009 | reverse complement strand
TGTGTACACTGTACTGAGTACACTGTACTGAGTACACTGTACTGTGTACGCGACGAATGAGTCACTCCGAGGAAAACATCGACAGCAAACAAAGGAGATGTCTGCGTCATGTGTTCTTTTCAGGAACGAGCGCATGCAGTTATTATCATATTTGTTGTTTTTATTGTTGTTTTATTGCTAATATTATTGTATATTGTTTTAATGATATTTGCATATTATTATTATTTATTATTATTGCATATTGTTATTGTATGTTGTTATTGTTGTATATTATTATTGTATGTTACTATTTTATATTATTATTGTATATTATTATTATTGTATATTATTATTGTATTTTATATTTTATTATTGTAATTATTATTATTACTGTATATTATTTTATACCATTATTGTATATTATTGTTGTTATTATTAATAATATTATTATTATTATTATTATTATTATTATTATTATTATTATTATTATTATTATTATTATTATTATTATTATTATTATTATTATTATTATTATTATTATTATTATTATTATTATTATTATTATTATTATTATTATTATTATTATTATTATTATTATACGTACGTGGTACTGCAAAACTAACGTTGATATTAATTAGTCAATTATGAAACAGTATCCACGTCACAACAGCCCTGCCATGAGTTTGTTGTCGTTGACTTGTTACCAGCATACAGAATGACTATTTAGTCTGCGGGGTGGCGATATAAGTGTGTGTTTGTGCGTTTGTGTAGTATTCTATTTATAAGCGAGCCAGCTAGCGAAAACCACAAACTGTTTAGATTATTATGTATGACAAATAGCTATTGTCTGCTCTCCAAACTACAAGTTTATTCTTTTTATGTTTTGATACCGCATAGTAGAATGTGAAACTAATTACACTATTTTATGTTATACCTATATTGTATCTTTACATCTTTTATCTTTTCATAAAGTCAAAGGTAAGTTCTTTTGCAATCCAGTAGCCAATCTTTGGGACAGCTCAAAGTGCTATACTGTATACAATGTGGCAGACTTATTCAATCGAACATTATACTGAGTCTTCTTTAAAAGGCATTAAATCACGCAATAATTATTGACTATTCGTACACAATAAATATCTATCGGATCACTAAACAGAATAACACTGCCATAGCCATATAGATGAGCTAGACGTCTTATTTCAGTGGCTATCATCATAGTTCTGCTGAGATAATTAATGTCAAATGGATGAGATTATGTTAACTTTTAAAGGTTATATCCAAGCGCTATGTCAAGGTGAAAAGGTCACTAATCCACTCTTGAAGCACGCTCTGCTGAGCAGGTCATTTATTTGGTTTGCATTGGTCTTACATGTTAGTAAACAAAGAACACGTTCCAGTTCACCTCCCCCATAAAAGTGAGCTACCAGAATCTGCGAGATGATTGGAAGGGGCGAATGAAAGGATCATGCCTATTGCCACCTAGGGATGTCTAACGTGGCTGCCAAAGCTTAGTCGTTAGGTAAAATAACAGAGACAGTTTACTGCGTTTCAAACACATGCTAGTTGAGTGTCGAGTTCGGGACAAGTGAGAAGAGACGGCTCCTTCCCCTGCATCGAAAGGCTGAACGAATGGGCTAGCCTTTCTGTCGTGCCCTGGTGAATGCTCGCGTACTCACAGGAAACGATGTCACCAGCAGAACTGGCACCAAGCTTGCCACCAAGGGATGCCATGCAATTCCATTGTCTATGTGACTGAGTTTGCCGACAGAGCAGAGCTGCCGGAAACGGAGTGGAAGAGTACCTCGTGCGGGTTTTGGCGGGTGCGAGATCTAAGCCGAAAGCAACGACGTTTGGTCAGTTGCGTCTCCAGGTCCACACCAGTGTCTCTGCTTGCACTGCCATAACCAAAATGCCCCCGTATCGAGTGTTGTACGTGGACACATCACCAGAGGATTTTTTATGGTTCATAGTGTTGTTGCCTATGAAGGAAGTCGTCTACACTGCTGTCTCTGTGGGTGGGAAAGTGATGGAGGCACCCTCAAACAGTTGTAGTGTGTGAACCTCCTGTCTACTAATATGCTATCTACTAATATGCTATCTACTAATATGCTATCCAAACATAGTGTAATGTGTGATAAGAAGCTGTGCCATGCAGAAAACTGGGTTGATGTGTGTCATCTTTTGCCACAAATCCACAAGTTCGAAACTGCCAAAAACATAGATAGTTAAATGTAAAATAAAACATTTGGTGTACCAGCTAGATATAAATTGAAAGTGTATATGGTTGTGAATCACTTGAAAGGTTTCAGTAACTTTATATTTGGCATACTATTTATTAAAAAATAACAGTGAGACGTTGTCAGAGCGCAGTCGCTCAGGGGTACAACTTCGGAATCTCGACTAAGACTAAGAGGACTCGGGATCGAATGTTGTGCTTCGGTGTTAAAACCTTGGGCAAGTTGCTTCACTCTATATTGCTCAAGTTCACTCAGCTGTATAAGTAATCACCTGACTAAAGACAGTGGTGGGTATGTATACGAGCCATCGCGTATTAATTGTAGCATATGACTGTATGCTTCCCGGATAAGTTGAGATGGTGTCTGATTAAGCGCTTTGAGCAATCTTGAGGATTGGAAATTGCGCTATATATAAGAATTTACCTTTATTTTACTTCACATATCATGAGTTGTGGCTCAGCTTACACATTCTTAGCCACATTTGAACTTTGATCTTGACTTAGTGCTTAGTTATAACTATAACAAGTTAATATTCTCTTCCATTTGATTATACCTCAACAGAACCATGGTGAAACCATTGAGATAAGACGCTTAGCTCATCTATATGCCAGTTTTACCCCGATTAGTGACTAGATATAGTTAAAACCGTTCATTTAAACTCACTAACAAGACCTCTTACCTATGTTCAACTTGAAAGGTGATGAAATCATATTTATTTGATTGGGGATCCTTATAACCACCGAGAGGGACATCAAAATCCAGTTTCTAGCTCATTTCTTTCGACTATTACGGCTGATTGTTTTTGTTGTTGTATTTCTCATCTAATATGACTTCAAAACGTAAAAGAAATATGTCAGGCGTATCTGGAATGTTAATTTCAGGTGGAATTGATACACATTTTGAGTATTTAGCCCTACTAGATCCTAAGTTACAGAAGAATACCCGCTCAGTGGCCACTGTTGAATTCACGCCCCATTGACCTGATGCCACGGATTTTCAAAAACGCACCTTCTGAAGTGTTGAAAGACATGGTGTGTAGAATGCAAATCAAAAGAAAAACTCAGTTTTCCTCAACATTTTACGGCCCTCAGAGCCTGGACTGTACCCTTCTCTGTATGGTAAATTATTTTGTTTCAAAGAAAATACAAGCGCTGCTGACATTTCTTGACGATGACCTCAGTGCTGTCGTCACCCTAAGTTTCCTATATCACACTCTACCTAAGTATTTATACTTGGTGACAATATTATTCTCTTGTTTTTTTCTCTCAAAACAACTGACTCTGCTTTCTGAAACATATTACTATCATTTTGGTCTTACACATACTAAACATATAATAATAGGAGTCATCACATTGCTCAATAAAATATCGGGATCTTATTGTGAACCAAAGAGAAATGAACGTAATACACTGTCATCAACACATTTCTCTAAGACCTGTCGGCGTGAGCACTTCTACAACTGTCAGTCCAAATGTGTAAGATGGGTGAGACACAACAGCCCTGATTCGAGCCATTGCGGGTGAAGTTCATGTCAGAAAAATGTCCATTCACACCACCCAGGGTAACGAGCTTGGTGTCTGGATTGTTCTTTTGGTCAGGTCGACAAAACCAACAACACCCGAGGCACCAAGCTGGTTTCCAGGATTAACATCATACGTTAGATTATTAGTCAGGTTAAATTTTTGAACAATACAATAGGTATATGTAATGAAACCAGGACTAAAATGATATTATTAGTCTAGCTTAATTTCTTGACAGATACATCGTAATAAAACTCGAATAATTGAAACCACGAGTAGTTTGAACAAGCACGGTCCACTCAGCGGACATTAACAAAACGTAACAGCACCGACATCGCTGAATTCCGTTTCTCATAGAACGTGGCCGTGTCCCAAACACGGGTTGTTCAAGAGCCGAGCGATAGCAGCGCAGCGAAATCAGCCACGCGTGTCGAAAAGCAAAGGCGGTGAGTAATTAATTGCGGCTCGGGTTGCGCGCATCACGGGGCGGTGGACTTGAAAGAGCAGCAGCTCGTCCCACCAGCCGAGGTGTCTGTCAGTCGTCGCCCTACAGGCAGACCTCCAGTAAAGGGTCGCACCTCTCGCGGCAGACATAGGAGCAAGGTGATGCGAACTAAGAACCAACTATATCCTTCATGTGGACCCCACACGCACCGGAGCCGTGATAGATGCGTCGATAGGACACCAGGCACCACCTGCAGGCTGATGGCTGTGTTCCGTTCTGATGTTGCGTGTTGTCATTGCAAACCCCGTTGGTTCCGTAAAGGTTAGCTCTGCGAAACGGATGCTCCTTTTATGTTTATTTTATATTTTAGTTGAAACAAATGCATCTTTATAGGGGCTAAGTTAGCAAAACCGAACCATTCGCAACGACAATGGAACTATTATGCTAACAGTTGACAACAATACTCTCTTTTTTAACACAGAACAATGCCGTTGTTAAATATAATAAAGCGTCATTTTATATAAAGCATGACTTTAGAATTGACTACATTCTCTCAGTGCCCTTGTCACAATTATAACACACGTTTGCATCGTAGAATTGGTTTTTCTTATGTTCGCATGACGTTTTGTGTGACTATAACAGTTGTTACAAGTGTAACTGTGATTCGAGTGGAATTAGTATCCGCTTCAACGATACATATACATTTAAAAGTTAAATGCTACGATTATGCCATCGAGAAGTTAAAGAACTTAAATTATTTTATTTTATCTACTATCAGCGATACAACTGAAGGAGACTAAGTATTCCTGTATTCGTTCA
>OZ024855.1:54270261-54277761 GCA_964017155.1 Oasisia sp. SBJ-2009 | reverse complement strand
CCGGAGCAAGTGACAAGCAGTAATGACCGTGGTGGGTCGTGCGGTTATTTCTTTGTATTTACCTGGATTTATTTGGCGGAAAGGATTGAATTGCTCAGGGGCGGAGAACCTTCGAGTTATGGTCCCGCGATTCTTTTATTTTCTCACCGCTTCATTTGAATCGTGGACATTGACACATGTGTGAAAAGGCAGAAACGAGTCTGTGCGTATGTGTGCGTATGTGTGCGTGTGTGCGTGCGTGTATGTGCGTGTGTGTACATACATACATACATACATACATACATACATACATACATACATACATACATACATACATACATACATACATACATACATTCATACATACATACATACATACATACATACATACATACATACATACATACATACATACATACATACATACATACATACATACATACATACATACATACATACATACATACATTCATACACACATACACACATACATACACGTACACACACACACACACATACATACATACATACATACATACATACATACATACATACATACATACATACATACATACATACATACATACATACATACATACATACATACATGCATGCATGCATGCATGCATGCATGCATGCATACATACATACATACATACATACATACATACATACATACATACATACATACATACATACATACAAACAACCATACTTACAGACAGACATACATACATTCATACAGACATACATACATTCATGCACACATACATACATACATACATACATACATACATACATGCATGCATACATACATACACACATACATACATACATACATACATACATACATACATACACACATACATACATACATACATACATACATACATACATACATACATACATACATACATACATACATACATACATACATACATACATACATACATACATACATACATACATACAAACAACCATACATTCAGACAGACATACAAACATACATATATACATACCTACACATATATGCACGTACATATCTACATATGTACATATGTACACACATACATACGGACACACGTACACCGTTATGCACACACGTACATACGCACGCACACACATACGTACGTACACGTACATAGACGTGTACGTAAATATATACATATATACGTACTTACATACATTCATACACGCAAACATGGACATATATTTGCAAAGACAAAATTCCTCGTTGTACATCACGAGCCACTCTCACGCTCCCAGTAAATCTTTGGCCGGGTGAACACCTGACAAGTAATAAAAACCGTGGTGCTTCGTGCGGTATTTTTGTTATATTTACCTAGGCGGACAACTTACGAGTTATGGGATTTCCATTCTTTTCTTCTCTCGCCTTTTCATTTGAATCGTGGAAATTGAAACACGCCTGCATTTCGACCACATTTAGTCCGGTTTGTAAATAGATCCTTCAATCAAAGGTTTCATTATATCAAAAGTGTGTGTGTGTTTGTATGTGCGTGCGTGCGTCCATGTGCGTGCCTGCCGAGCCATGCTTTGCGGAAAAAGGCAGTCAACCGCGCTAAAACAAAACAACTCGTGATCCCGCTGACGTCCCATCCCCACCAACGTGGATAAATATGTGAGCAGAGGTCAAACGTAGGGAGTACGCTCACTTCATGACGCAACAAAATGTAGGAGGTTCATGGTTGGAGACTTTTTAAAAATTCGACCGGGGTGTGAATGGACAATTAGGGGGCTCAGTATTTCAAAAGGTTGTACGTCGAGTAAGCTACACATTTACATTGCGTTGCGTCATGTTGGGGAGACAGTGAACGAATACAGGAATAGTTAATCTCCTTCAGTTGTATCGCTGATCGTCGGTAAAGTAAAAGTGTTTAAATTCCTTTACTTCTCGATGGCATAATCTGAGATATTTTCTTGGATATTATCTTGCCCCATATGATTTAAACATACATAGTTAAAAAAGTGAAGGTGTCCTTCTGTACGTTAGGTGGCAGCACCGAGGTACACCTTCGTCCTTTTATGTACATATTGCCTAATGTGGGGAGGCGGGTGACATAGATGATGTATTCACATGGTAAGTATTAAAGACTAAAATTAATGCTAAATGTTACGATGTTATGTCTTAATAGTTTTACCGTGTGAACACATATGATATGAATTTATCCGATAGGTGGTGGGAAGCGCACGATTCAGGCTAACACATGAAACCCGTCAGAAAAATGAAATGCACAACAGCAAGGACGAAACCCAAACCGGAAGCCGTGTAGCAAAGAGATCTAGGTTGGGGTTCCCGCACGTCCCAAAGATGGCATCCACTACTGACTGCTTGAGCGTCCACTCTGTGTGATTTACATTGTCCTTGCGAGATAGCAGATCTGCTAATGCATGCCTCTCTCCGGGTATGTGTTTGACTTGTAGGACCATATGCAGGCGGTGAGCTAAGAGGAGAATCTCTTTGCTGATGCGATATAAGGGGATGGATTCCCCCCCCCCTTGATTGTGCAGTTAGGCCACAACTGTGGCATTGTCCGACATCAGTAGAACTGATATTCCCTGCAGTGAGGTCTGAAATGCGAGCAGAGCATATTTCACCGCCAGCAATTCCAGAAGATTGATGTGACACTTGACTTCGGGGACTGTCCAAGTTCACAGGGTGTACGTTGTTTCCAGATGGGCGCCCCGGCCTGTAGTGGATGGATGTGTGAAAAGGTGTGCTAGTCGGTCGGGAAGATCCAGAAACATTCCCGCCCGTGTGAAGGATCGGTTCTGCCACCACTGCAGGAGATTGTGTAATAGATCGAGCTTCTCAGGAATCAGTGCTTTCAAGTCTTTTGATGTTGGCGCCCAACGTTCCAACAAGTTCATTTGCAGAGGTCTTAAATGCTATCTGCCGAGTAGAAAGGCATCACTGAATTTAGTAGACCTAGTAGGGATAGCCAAAAGTGAGCCGTTGTCACTCTGACTGTCGAATGGAACTCTCGATCTTCAAGATCCTATCCATGGGGGATCAAACCCACGTCCAGATGATATTTGACGCCGATGTGAACGAATCGTTGCGTGGGTACAAACTACGATTTCTCCTCGGTAACCCCACATTGCAAATGACAACCCTCAACCATGCGATGTATCCTCGGTAAATATTATATTTATATGTATTATAATGTTTTACCAAATAAACTCACTCACATCTCTTGTATCAGACTGGAGTTGTCCTGATGTTTCAGGATCCAATCGTCCAGATACTTAATCAAGTGCAGTCCATGTAAATGGGCAAACTGGGCCACTGACAATATCACCCTGGTCAAATTCTGTGGTGTCGATGTGAGGCCGAATCGCAGAGATCGGAAGTGAAACACCCTGACTCTGTCCTCCATCTGTAGGGCGAACCTCCATAGATGCTTGGACTTGATATAAATTGGAACATGAAAGTAGGCATCGGTGAGATCGATGCTCACTGCCCAATCTCCGGCATGTATTGCCGTGGTAACATCCCGTTGTGTCTTCATTTTGAACTTCTCCCTGGCGACATACCAGTTCAGGGGCTTCAAATTGAACACCGGTCTGCAACCTCCACCCTTCTTGGGCACCAAGAAGATGTGGCTGTAGAACCCGGGTGACAGTCGTGGGGAAAACATTTCCTCCACTGTTCCTTTGTCTACCAGAGATCGCAGAGTCTGTGCTTTGTCCGAGTTCCGCGGCCAGGGCATTGGAATGAGGTCGGTTGAGAGCGGGAGTCGAGACAGAAGTTTTATCTGATACCCCTCTCTGACGATTGATGTTACAAAGTAAACCGAAGCCAATCGATCATATTCCTGGGCGAAGTCCAAAAGTCGAGCCCCCACTGGCAGTTTTGTGGGAAGCTGCAAACTCTCGGTCTGACGCGCCCCGCCGTCGCGGAAGTCTGCTTCCTCTGCCACTGCCTGGTCTCCGAGGTGGGAAACTAGATTTGGGCAGCTGACTGTGCCCTTGATGTTTTGGAGGGTAGGAAGTCCTATCTTTCATGTTCTTTTTGCTTATAACGGTCCTACGAATCAACCTTCAGTGCCTCCCCATATTTGCTGTCAAACAACTCTGGCAGACATATGGACTGGTCACCCAGGAATTGTCGCATGTCAGAGCTGGCAAGGATGGATTCTCTGCGTACCAAGAGGCACGCTTCAATTGGGCTGAGGTTCAGCGCAATTCCTGATGACGAGAGGAGGCTGAGTACCTCAACGACCTTCTCAGATGTCAAATCCCCTTTACCGAGGATTATAAGTACAGTGGCCATGAACCAGTCCAAGTGGTTCAGTACACAGACACTGGCCCGTATCATGGCCTCCCAGTCCATTAACTAGGCAATTTCCACTGGGCATGCACTACCGTCTGGGCTGCAAAGCTGCTGCATCCTCTGACCACAGCTTATTTGTGAGTACGCGTTCCTCTGGAACACCTTCAAGTGCATGCCACACTTTGTAATAGTCAGGTCTCTAAAAACATCGGCGGAGAAGTCAGGGACATGTGGGAGCCCCAATTTGTTCTTCGGTCTCGGGCTTTCCCTGTCTCCTCCAACGGAGACTGTGCCACACCACTGATGGCATTGTTTACAGTGCGAACAGCACTAGATAACAGCTCTGACTGCAGGAGCGCTGGATGTTGTTCCTCGGGATCACCGCCTGACACTGCTGAAATAGTTGTCCCCCAAAAATGGTTTCTCTTTATGGGGCTGGAACTGACAACCTGTTCAATTGTAGCACATAGTTCAGCGTCCGCTGATGGTTCGCATATTCATTGTCCATGCCTGATGCCAATGGACCCAGTTGTGTGACACTCGCCGAAGTAGGCCTGTCACCTTGTAGGTCGTTCATTACCTCATGAGTGACTTCATCTGCCGGTTTGGGGACAGCCACAGACGGACGCCAATCACGTGACTCGGCTGGAGTCTCTTCCTCTGAAGAGAAGCTGTCCGACCGCGCAACAGCCACACAGAGGGCATCGGATACTTCCTTTACCTCTGGTTCGTTTGAGTGGACCTCTAAAGGAACCATCAGTACCGTCTGCGCGTGCTGCATCTCGCTCCCATACGGGCCCCATGTCCCGCAGAAAGATACGATGTTTAGCATTCTTTGAAATACCGCTGGAATGGTTTGCGCCTTTTGACAGCAGTTGACTGGGCAAATACGAATTTCTAATGGTGAAACATAAGAAAACTAAGTTCAATATCGTTCAAAGATTGTTTTGCAACTTGTCACCTCTCTATCCTTTCCACGCCGTAGGCGTCTTTTATAAAGCATTACGCACCGCCACAGTTTTGTTTAGATTTTGTTTAGCACTGCAGTTAAATAGTGTTAGTTATATCAGGATAGCATAAGTCATCCTTTTACAAGCACCTATGGAAAGATGATTAATGTCTTACTACGGCTCGCTGACATTACACTGGTAAACGTGTCCTTCATAAAAACAATTTAAGGAACCAAGCAGCAACAATTCGTACAAAGACAACCAGCTTTGCTTACCGAACTGACACGGTGGCGTCGTGGGGCGGGAAGGACAGAATGACTTTTTTTGTAAAAACATTACCTTTAATTAATGTCACAACGAAACGTGCATAAACGTATCTAGCGTAGATAGGATTCTCATTTCATACTAGACCTCCTGATCCTAGGCCATTAAGAGCAATTGTAGGTCGACCGAAGGTAGTTGGTGATGTATGCATTCGCGGAGTTTTTTTGTTCTGTGCATTCATTGCCAACACCTGATTTACTTTCTTTACGAAGATCAAAGGACCGACCACACACGTTGCCGCAAGTAGTCGTAGGTCAGTGTTAAAGTGCGCACATACATCTCTACTGTAACGTGTGTTTGAGTGGCGCATCGACTTTGATTGATATTTATGTAGAAAGGCCGTGGAATCTTCCTGTGGTTCGTAATCACCACTTTATTCTGACCAAATACGAATATCTGAATAGCATAAACAGCTGTGTATTTGAATGCATGTGATAGTAAAACATGAAATATTTATGCACATTAACGGTGTTTAATTAACTGTATTTGTTTGAGAGTGCATTACGTTTAATTATTTGCAAGTTGGTCGTCGTGGAAACGTCTAAAATGGACACTCGTACAGAATTAACGAGATAAGTGGTGTCATCTGCCGACAACTATGGTCAACTTTGTTCATATAGTATACGTGGTGCGGCGCCACTGTGTCGTTCCCTTCCTAGTGCGTCCTTTGTGATGTCTTTGTGATCCTCAAGGGGATGGTGCAATTGGGGGTTTGTGAATATTTTAGTTGGGTGGTGTACGGTCGTGACGTCATTGCCTTCTTCTTTCAGCGTCGACTGTCCTTGCTGCTTTAGCGTTGACGCCGGCATGTTGGTCAGTTGCATGTCACGCTGGTTTTACAATTGCTACACCGTAAGTAGACGTTATCGGTCGCAAACTTTGCAAGTGACAGAAAGTTGTCTGTCTAAAGAAGCTAGTCTAGTATGTTCTTGTGACTGAACTGTAATACAAACTGGTAACATTACTGAAAGAAGTACTATGCATGCAAAGTGTGTGTGTGTGTGTGTGTGTGTGTGTGTGTGTGTGCGTACGTGCGTGCGTGCGTGAGCGCGTGCGTGTAAGTGAGTGTGTGTGTGTGTGCATGCGTGCGTGGGTGCGTGTGAGTGAGTGTGTGTGTGTGTGTGTGCGGGCGTGCGTGCGTGTGAGTGTATGTATGTGTGTGTGTGTGTGTGTGTATGTGTGCGTGTGAGTGAGTGTGTGTGTGTGTGTGTGTGTGAGTGTGTGTGTGAGTGAGTGAGTGAGTGAGTGTGTGTGTGTGAGTGAGTGTGTGCGTGTGAGAGAGTGTGTGTGTGAGTGAGTGTGTATGTGAGTGTGTGTGTGCGTGCGTGCGTGTGAGTGAGTGTGTGTGTGCGCGCGTGTGAGTGAGTGAGTGAGTGAGTGTGTGTGTGTGTGTGTGTGTGTGTGTGTGTGTGTGGTCGTGTGAGTGTGTGTGTTAGTGAGTGAGTGTGTGTGAGTGTGTGTGTGCGTGTGTGTGAGTATATGCGTGTGAGTGTGTGTGTGTGCGTGCGTGGGTGCGTGTGAGTGAGTGTGTGTGTATGTGCGTGTGAGTGAGTGTGTGGGTGAGTGTGTGTGCACGTGTGAGTGAGTATGTGTGTTTGTGCGTGTGAGTGAGTGTGTGTGTGACTGTGTGTGTGAGTGAGTGTGTGTGTGAGTGAGTGTGTGTGTGAGTGAGTGTGTGTGTTTGTGTGTGTGTGTGTGTGTGTGTGTGTGAGTGTGTGTGTGTGTGCGTGTGTGTGTGCGTGTGTGTGTGCGCGTGTGTGTGTGTTACTAATGAAAGCCGCGGATGGTGGGTGTGAAACGTCGATGTAAGTAGAAATTACTAGTTGTGTAAACATAAATAGTGCCTGAATTATATATATATATATATATATATATATATATATATATATATATATATATGAATGAAACTATTCCTACATATCTCAATGCTTGGCGAAAATATAGTATATATAC
>OZ024855.1:54240261-54257761 GCA_964017155.1 Oasisia sp. SBJ-2009 | reverse complement strand
GTTCCGCCGGTGGTCGTCTGTGAAAGCGCTCGCTATGTCTACCGACAAATCATTCACCCTATTTTTTTTCAACGCTGCGGTTTGCTGTTTTTGCTTCCAGATGTCTGTAGCTCCGAGACCCATCTCTCATTGCCATAGTAACTGCGCTAAATTGATGAAGGTCTCGGCCCGCGACGCGGCGTGATGAGTTACGAAGTTACGAAGGCCGCGCAGAATAGGTTTCGGAGAAGATGTTTTATGAAGTTATGTGGAGTGAATTTACAGCGTGTATTACTACTTGAGTAGATTGTTTTACATTATGTACGCTTGAATGTTCAAGCTTTGATGTAACATGACAACATTTGGAATTTAAAACTAGGGCAATGTAGGCAAAGTGTGGACTGGGGCAAGGAAGGCCCAAGAACGTTACCGCATATGCTTCTAACTATATATCTTCCGTCACGATAACCATACCATCTACATTACGAAACATGACAGTATTTAGTCTATCTAATTAATTATTCAGATCAGGTGTCTTCTTTTTATCACATAATATGTATGCAATTATGGAACACCAACGAAAGTAGAATAATAACAATGCAAATTCAAAATAAAACGAAAACGTGATGTTTAAAAAATGTCTTGTCTCTAGAAACAACGTTCGCGTTGCAAACTGTTATTTTGCTATCATCATGAAGTTCCTTATACGTTCAGCCGGAAATTACTACCATAACTGGTGTGTCTTCGTAAAAAGTAATTGCTATAGTTTAGCAGATATGTGAGCACTAGTAATGGCATGATGACATGAAAGGTCTGCTAGGAAGAAATAACACGTGCATTTGGATCGTAGGAGAGTAGGTCAAAGTTACAAACACGTGTGTATACACAAACATACACGCAAATACATACATAACATAACAAAACACATACACATACACATATCTACACACAAACACATATCTTTACTCAAACACATATACGAACTCACACACACACACGCACGCACGCACGCACACACACACACACACAAACACACACACAAACATACACACACGCACACACACACGCACACACACACACACACACACACACACAAACAAACAAACACATGCATCTATGATCATATCATTTAATAACACACACACATATCGACACACAAACACATATCTTTACTCAAACACATATACGAACTCACAAACACACACGCACACACACACACACACACACACACACACACACACACACACACACACACACACACACACACACACACACACACACACACAAAGACACACACAAACATGCATCTATGATCATATAATTTAATAACAGTCAAACAACGGTACATTATGTATTCAGTCTGTAGTGTACAACGATGCTTGTTTAATGTATTGTGTCTACTGGGAGCTGTTACATTTATCATTTTGTCATTTGTCATTTTGTGAGTGTGGACGCATGCGCGCCAGTGACAAGAGTACTGGGACGCGACTGGTGCAAGTGGCGACGGACGTTTGACGGGAGATAAAGAAAGACAGAGTCTTGAGGTTAGTGTGTCACTGCTTTTCGGTGTGGTGACCCGACCCTACCCGAGCCAAGGACACTGCATTTGACGAAAAAAACATCTGCGAGGTCACCACGCGCTGGTAAAACAACCAGGATCTTTAACGGTTTATTTTTCAAATTTTAAAGATATATTCTTTTACTAAGTCTGCTCGATTTTAGTTCCTACTGTTTCATTTCCAAAACGAATTACTTGTTACTATACGTAAATGTAAATTTATTCTGTAATTTATTTTGAACATCGCAAGGAGCACATTAAATATGAAATGTATTCCATAACTAGTATCAATAGGGTAGAAGAATAAAACAGTTCAAATAAGTAAATATTAAAAATATACACGACAGAAATAAAATTTGCATAAGTGTTAATGCTGTGTTAATGTTAATTGTGTTGTTTGTCTTTGTTTGTTTGTCCTGTATAGATTGTTGCCATTGTTTTGAATAAAAAGCTGTCCCAGATTCAGACTACCATAAAAACTACACAAAAACCCATTCTGGCATTTGGCCATAACACTAAACTACTATGATCTACATAAAAACCCATTCTTGTATTTGACCGTAACGCCAAATCCATCATGACAGAAAGAAGATCTTGATAAAAAGTTTATGGCTAGAATAGTTGCAACAGCTGGCTTCCCATGGCAACTATCGTGACGCGTGACATCACGATGAAAACAAAAAGACTCCCAAACATTGAGTCTAAAACAAGGTCGTCATTTATGATTTATTCATGTTACCAAATATGAATACATACATACATACATATATGCATACACACATATACATACATACATGCATACATGCATACATGTATATATATATATATATATATATATATATATATATATATATATATATATATATACATACACATACACATACATATACATATAAATATACATATACATATACATATACATATACATATACATATACATATACATATACATATACATATACATATACATATACATATACATATACATATACATATACATATACATATACATATACATATACATATACATATACATATACATATACATATACATATACATATACATATACATATACATATACATATACATATACATATACATATACATATACATATACATATACATATACATATACATATACATATACATATACATATACATATACATATACATATACATATACATATACATATATATACATACATACATACACATATATAATATATATATATATATATATATATATATATATATATATATATACATAATACATATTTATAGATATATATCATATATATATTATATCTATAATATATATATATATATATATATATATATATATATATATTATATGTATGTATATATATATATATATATATACATATACTTACATACATACATACGTTCATGCATGCATACATACATACATACATACATATATCCGTACACACACTCAAACACACACACATACATACATACATACATACATTCATACATACATGCATAGTATACATACATAATCAACTGCAGATGTGCACATTCACACACACACATATACACATACAAATACACACAGTGTCACACACAGTGTCACACACAGTGTCACACACAGTGTCACACACAGTGTCACACACAGTGTCACACACAGTGTCACACACAGTGTCACACACAGTGTCACACACACGCACACGCACACGCACACGCACACGCACACGCACACGCACACGCACACGCACACGCACACGCACACGCACACGCACACGCACACGCACACGCACACGCACACGCACACGCACACGCACACGCACACGCACACGCACACGCACACGCACACGCACACGCACACGCACACGCACACGCACACGCACACGCACACGCACACGCACACGCACACGCACACGCACACGCACACGCACACGCACACGCACACGCACACGCACACGCACACGCACACGCACACGCACACGCACACGCACACGCACACGCACACGCACACGCACACGCACACGCACACGCACACGCACACGCACACGCACACGCACACGCACACGCACACGCACACGCACACGCACACGCACACGCACACGCACACGCACACGCACACGCACACGCACACGCACACGCACACGCACACGCGCACGCGCACGCGCACGCGCACGCGCACGCGCACGCGCACGCGCACGCGCACGCGCACGCGCACGCGCACGCGCACGCGCACGCGCACGCGCACGCGCACGCGCACGCGCACGCGCACGCGCACGCGCACGCGCACGCGCACGCGCACGCGCGCACGCACGCACGCACGCACGCACACACACACACACACACACAACATACCATACACGCCTATTAACGCAATTGCCGTAAAATTACATGACATTATGTTACAAATAAATAAATATTCAACACCATATTAATGTAACTAACCTAGACACAACCATGTACACTTCTTGTTTGAGAAAACGATTCACCCACGATGTCTGTTTACTGTAGAGCAGTCACCCAGACAGAACATTATTTGTAATTCTATATAAAGACTCCATAGGGCATTGACACTACGCCAAATAGTTGTGTGTAGTGTGGTCGGAACACGTGTATTTAATGCTGTTTCTTTTAGGTGGATGTCGCCAAGTCTGCAAACGAAACATTGGCAAACGTTCAAACCGCAAGACTGGCCGTCATACCAACGTGCATAACTACATTAAGTAGCTACGCTAGAACAACTGTGTCAATACAAACAGCCACAGACTGCCTTACATCTACATAGTGTTGTTTGTTGTTGGTGCATAAAATTGTATAATAATTGTCTAATAATAGTATTATTATATTTCAGACAGTCAATATAGACATACATGTATGAAACAATATATATTAACAAAGAGTAAATAATAATAATAAAAATACATATTTCAAAAATTAAATGTTACACAAGGTTATATCATACATGGAAAAATATACACTGTATGTATATATATATATATGTATATATGTATATGTATATGTATATGTATATATATATATATTAACCAATATATAAACCAGTTTGTAAAAATACGCAATATTTTGCGTTATACACGATTGAACGCGACAAGAAGGCTAATTCATGTTTATTTTCTTTATTGTTTTCTAGTTTCAATCATTTGCATATATACATTAGGTAAAAGCGTAATGGACACGATCTTTTGTGTCCGTATTCCAGTACATTTCTAGTAACAAAGAGTACATGGACTATTTGAATAGATATTGCATCAGTAACACACACTGCGAATTCAGCCGATATTTCTGCCAGTTGTAATGCGAGTGGGAACGATATGTGGTGCAATTCAGTGCCGTTGGAAAAATGGTCGATGCCTTTGGAGTGCATGACCTCATACTGCCCAGAGACATCCACGATGCACAAAAAGCAGTCTATCCGACATCGATAGCTCGCTGGCATCTCGTTATTACCGGAGGAACTGGGAGGTATACTTCCAAGAATTTGAATAGTTCTGTCGGGTTGTACGCCTAATTACAGCAATCTGTATATATCTGCAATATATATATATATATATATATATATATATATATATATACATATATATATATATATATACTTACTCATCCGTCCACAGGAAAGAAGCTTAGACGAGTCGAGTTGGTCATTTTCTCCACCAGTAAGTCAAAGTCTTTTTTCTTCAGAATGTCCTTGTGTTGCGTCTTGGTAAGAGTTGGAAATGGCTTTGATGATTCAAAAAAACGTTATTGTCCGTTTAAAAACATACAATGTAGCGTAAAGAAATGAATCAAGACAACATCTGTGTGCCACAGCCTATTTGTTATCTCAGTGGCATTATTTAATACGACCCCGTTGAAGCCGTCGTGTTGATGGCAAAAACATATCACGACAGAATGGCCTCGACACAAGCATGTGTCCATCTGCCAAGATACTATGTGATGTTGTGGAAGACGCTATTTCGGCGATCACAGTTGCAGGTGCTGACATATTGAGAGAGGAACACGGACTAGACGATTTGTTTAGACCCCACGTGCAGCTCAATACAAGCGTCGCACGAATTGTATCGGTGGTAATGTCTGTAGAACGTTTAGTCTTCCACAATAATATATTTGCATGACATTTATTATCGTTTTTATAATATCGCACCTCGAAACAATTAGTTTGTACTTGACGATGATATTTGTACTTTTATGAATAATACTCATTTATACTAATTTATAATCCACACCTTGCATTATTTAATTATATATATAATGGTTTATTTCAATACGGAATACATACCATTCGTTTCTTGATGTATTATGGTGACACCTACCTCGATTTCGTGTAGATCGTTTTGAAACCATATAATATAATATAATAATTCCCGCATGGCGGATCGATGCGCTGCACAAGACATATAATAAATGTATTAATAACTATAAATAGAAATGTAAATTATATTAATTATTATAAATCAAATACAATTTTGGCTTTTAGATGTACACTAGTAATCATTTGTATGTAAATTATGAAAATTTATTTAAATTAAATTAAACACTTTTTAAGATGTATAGTACTAAACCTGTGTATGTAAAGTATATAAATTAATAAAAAATTAAAACCTTTACTAAATATGTTTATGTAAATTATATATACATTAATCTAAAACATAAACACTGATTAAAATGTGTATAACACTAAAAAGAAATGATAAAGCAGTGTCCGTCATTTCAAAACAATTTTAATTAATTTTATATGTCTAATAAAACGATGTACCATGTAGATCATGATAATGATTACAGGGGCTACTAGATCTATCGAACCACTGCCGTGCTACCACCTCAGTCCTACATCCTGATACGTAGCCTACTAAACGTCAAGTCTTAGTCTTCCCATGAATGCAACATCAGCACGACGCCATAAAAACACATAAGAAAACACGTCTATGTAGGACACGGTGAACAAAATACTACTCTACTAGTTGTATTTTATTCCGGAGTGGCACATTTCATCCATCGAAGGAGGCCGACGTCTCGGGAAGCAGACAACCTCATGACTGGGAGAGGAGTGGCCCTCCCGTAGCTTTCCCTGGCCTCGGGATAGAGACAGCTTCATTCGGCTCCTGATGCAGGGAGGATGGGCTCGCTGCGTGCGCTTTATCTCCTGCAAACGACCCCAAACGCAAGACATCTGAGCGCAGCAGCTGTCGCATACTTTTTAGTCGTCTGCTGCCCAGAGTTAGGCTGAAAAAAGACGGGGTGGATCACCTCTGGGGTGGATATCCAGAGAGTGTCGAAACCACAGATCGAGACGAATAGCTTACATTCATTCATGCATCCATATTCAATATATCGAAGTCAAACGTTCGTATTCCAATCGAAACGTCGATGGGTTTGCCTTCTGCATGCGATATCCAGCAGAACAATCAATAATATAAACCGGTTAACTAAAATAAACGGCGGGACATGGGTATTTAGAGTAAAGTCTGATATGAATGTTTGAAACTAATGCTGAGTGTTCTGTTGTGCAGACCTCTACTGAAGCAACCTAGTAGATCGTCGAAGGTTTCTACAAAGTACGGATGTCACACAAGGTGTTACTTGGGACACATCCCGAGGCCCTGCAATGTGAGACATGTTTGTCGTTCATCCACATCCAATCTATCAAATTTCACTTTGAAGGGACCGTAGTCGTACTAAATCCAAAACTCAACCAAAACTACGGCGGTGCTGGTGAAACAGACGCTGTTGTAACCTAAACACGACGTGCATCTCTAAAACAATAAGCTCACGTGTTCTCAAATGAGGTCGACGAACAATAGCATATAAACACATTACTAAACATTTAATATCAAACAATTAATCTGTCTACCGAAGACCAGACGTGCAATGATTAAAAATAATTATGTATATCGCTACTCGGGTTTATGTTAAAATAAAATCAGTCAATGCGTGTCTTCAGTAATTCGAGACTTTTTCAACCGAACCAGCATGCATGTAACCTCACAGCACTGGCGAGGGTTTTTGGCACGACCCCCGGGTTGCGGGGAGACTCCAGGGTGTACATGTGACCGGGGAGGGTGGGAGGCGCGCGCCTCTTAAGTGCCGCGGCAGCCAGACAGTGCGAAGACGCCGGCCGGGGAGGACGACTGCGCGACTCGCTGTACCGTGGAGAGGACGCACTCTGGGGTATGCTGCAGTAGGAGGTCGACAGAGACTTTGTCGTGGTCAGCTGGAGCAGCAGAGGACAGGACGGGAAGGGACGGCACGGCACGGAAGGTACAGAGGTGTGAGAGCGTGGGAGCGTGCCCTAGAGGAGCCATGGGCCGGACATTCAGTGGAGCGGGATTGCTGACGGCGCTTCTGGTGGCGCTGGTCCTGCTGCAGGAATGCGTGGACATGGTGCAAGCGAGGAGAACAGGCGGGGGTGAGTGGACACTGCGCCGACCACTTCTGTAGCAATCTATCTATCGCTGTGCTTCGTGAATACCAAGCGCGGCTGCTTGACAAAGGAATTGAGTTTTGCATGTGGGGAAAATACTTTACAATCCCAAGGGGTGTGAACGACCTTTTGTGATACATATCATACAATCGTACGCTGCTTTGTTATTTACAAATAATTTCTAATGGCATTGTAAGGCAAATGATAGATGTGATATATCATCTATGACTTGATGACTGCAATGATTGCTCTGTCCTTTTATTCCACAAACAAGTGCTTGCTAGGTTTTTAGAAGGAGTAGGTATGTGGAAACAAATGTATAGATAATCAGATAAAGATAATGGACCGCACCATGAATATTCATAGAAATTTTCACTACCGTTTTAGTAATCTACTAAGAAACATTTCGACAATTACACAATTTAATATATTCGTTTTAAATCATATTACAACGAATTTAACCAAAACATCTACATATATTTCTGAATTCTACTGATATGTTTTTGAAAGATACGCCCCTTTTTAAGACCGAGCACCAGAACAAAGTGTGGCATAGACGTCGTTTGACCCATGCGACGTCTGTCAAATCGTCTATAATACATCTATTGCAGCAATGCCAATTGTTCAGTACCATTGCTTCTGATTCCACACACAACTGCATGACATTGAAATGAAACGAATAATTATTCTCCTTAGATACTTCCTTGCTTCCAGTGTCGTGTGCTATCGTAGCCTTAGCGAAATAACTTAGTCCATCGGATACAATTGTTCTTTTAGTCCTCTCCTAGAAATGTGATGGGGCGACCTCTCTTAATTCCAAAAGATGACATACAACGCGAATGTTGCACACCACATGCGTTTGTGTGAGTGTGCATGCATGCGCGTGGGATGTGTTCGTGCGCGCGTGTTTTTTGTATATGAGTGTGTGTGTGTGCGTGCGTGAGCTTGCGTGTGTGTTCATGTGTGTGCAGTGCCTATAACATATCACACCGCTTTCCCTTAATTGTAAGACGAATTTTGTCTACCGTAAATTTGGTCAATTGTACAGCCGCATGATATCCTTTCAGATATCCTTTCAATTCGCTCCGTATGTACGTACGTACATGCACTGTTTTGGGTTGTTGCTGATGTTTTGTGAATTTTGCGAGAAGCAATATTTCACTGTTTGAAGCAAGGAGATTTGGCAAGCAAACTTTGAACTTTACAGACATTTAGTACACGCCGTCCAAATCGAGCACATTTCTGCGCTCTGGCATTTCTGGCTAGCGACGCATCGGACTGAAACACTCAAACCCTCGGAACTGACACAGTTACCCACGCAGGAAATCGTATGTGCAACATCCGACGAATTATTGCCCGGAGTCGCGCAATCGGCACGTTCTCTCTGACACGTTAGGGTGGCTAGAACATGCTGGAAGCAACCAAGCAGCTGTATCGTACTTAATTTTACGCTGTTGGAATCTGAGGATCTTTTTGAGCGTAGACCAACAGATGCAGCCTGAATTCTTCTAAGTGGCGTGTCCGTCACGGACGTACGCAAGCACGGCCTTCCACACCTCTTGGTTGTTAACATAGTTACTCATTAGACAAAACTACAAAATGTCATATCCAAGTATTTCAAATAAAAAAACTGACGAACTGTATAGCTGTATAACATTATGTATTGTCGTTATAGGGCACATTTCCTAATTGTCATTTTAAATTTTCATTTGTGTTTAGCATACATTTCATCTGTCATCTCTGCGCTGAAAACTTTAAATTCAAACTAGTCACGCAACGTCTGATGAATGCCTGTTATATGTATTTAAGAAAATCGTATTATTGATAACTTCCGTCACAGATAAGAGACAGATTGAATAGACATACAGTAAATTGCAAATGTCCTGGATAAACATGTATTGATTCCACTGTGTGATATGTAACTTCGCTACACATTCGATCAAAGTTCCCATTTTTACTGGAGCACCACGGCGTATATTTCACTGCAGACTGAAACCTGAGCCGTTATTATCGCAGTAGCAACAGACGCCGATGCCTGGAGGATGTGATTGACCTCGTCGTTCCATTGGGGATATATTACATGTCACGTCAAGTTATGGCTAGTGGAAGCGTAGGAGGGCCATGTGGTTAGAGTAAGTAGTCTAGTCTCGGCTGTGGCTGTGGCGAAAATGGCGGAGAAGGTCATGTAATGGTAAATGTTTATTGATTTATATAGCAACATAGGACCAACTGCTTTAGTACTAGCTTTTCCCCCTTAACCGTTCAAGCCCTGTCAAAACAGAAGTGATTTTTCTCCCACCCGCAGCAAACACATATTCCACTTTCCGATGCGTTTTAGTGTGACTATTTTATCACAATTTATTATATATTATTTTATTTCATATTTTACATTTTAAGCTAATATATTTCTACTAGATCGCATCAATTACTTATTGATGTTACAAAGATTTTTTTATTCGGACCTTCTTATGTGATTGTTCTATTTTTTTTAAATAGTAGTATATTTTATCATCATCGTTTGGTGCATGTGAATGTATTGTCATGTGAATGTACTAGTATGACGACCAATATCATTACATATGCCAATGTTTTATTGTAACTATAATGTGAACACATGACAATAAAGCTATCTTAGTTATACAATGAATGATATTCTATGGTATATATATATTATTTCAGTAATATACAATAACAAATTAAATCAATAAATAATAAAAATATTCAATATTAATAATTAAAGTAATAACAATAGTCTAAGTAATTATCTAACAAGTGTAAAACTACAAAATAAAAAATAAGTAATAAAATGTATAACTATAAGTTAGTTGTGGGCTATACCAAAATATCGAGTCTTCAATTTACTCTTAAAAACGCCGAAATCGTTGCAGCTGCCCACATCCTGGTTATCACTGCAATCAGCGCCCGCCCATCTGATATCTTCAATGATAGTACGTGTATTTTACTTACACGAAATCCTCGTACAGTTTCAGTGTGATTTGCTATGCGAACGAAATGGTAGCAAATAATTGTACATATTCACGAGACATGTGTTTTAATTATAATTGTAATAAGGGTGTGTTGCAAGAAGACGATATTGGCTACGTTTGTTTGTTGCGCGTCAAGGATTTAGGCGCTGTGAGATAGAAGAGTTACAATTTCCTACTTACGCTAGTGCATCCGAAGTGTATTACAAACACTGTACCTGGCCACGAGGTAAAGCCTATGCCCCTATTCCACACAGACCACGATTCCCACGAATTGCCACGAATTGAATTTTTTTAGGATTCGTGAAGATTCGTGGAATTTTGCATATTTTTTGTTCAAATCGTGACGCTCTACGATTCTGTTACGATACAGGTACGATAGAGTTACGAATATTCGTGGGATTCGGCTCGAATCGCTCAAATATTGTCAAGAATTCACTACGATTTACAAGAATCGATTACGAATACTGCACGAACGTATATGAATCAGTAACGAATCAGTTAAGAATATGCCGAATGCATATACGAATCAGGTACGATTAAAAATGAAATCTTGACTATTCTTGACAATTCGTGGGATTTCCCCTCAAAATAGGTATAAAAAAGGCCCTCACCCCTGCTTGGGCATCAGTTCCCGAATGGATGTTCAACGTAGAGTAACTGTAGTACTGGCCCTGGAACTGGAGTATCGACACCAGCTTCTGATATTAGCTAGAAGAAGACTGTTTCGAAGAAGACTGCTTCGAAGAAGAAGGAGAAGAGCTCCCAGGTGGTGGGTTAGAACGTGGCTGACACCAGCTAGAAGGCTAGAATATGGTCACTACAGCAGACTGGTGCAGGAGCTGAGGGTGGAAGATGAGAATGCCTTTGCCAACTTTGTGAGACTGCCACCCCACATGTTTGATGAGCTACTCAACAGGATTAGCACAGTCATCCAGAGGACGGACACCCACATGGGACCAGCCCTACATGCCGGAATGAAGCTGGCCATGACACTCAGACACCTGACTATAGGAGACTGGTATCATACCCTCCAGTATGACTTCCGATGTGGCTACAGCACAGTGGCATAGAGTGTGCATGAAGTCTGTCAGGCCATCATACAGGAGCTGAAGGATGAAGTCATGCCACTGCCAAGGACACAGGAGGATTGGAAGGCCATTGTCCAGCAGTTCCAAGACCGGTGGAATGTTGCTCATGCCCTCGGGGCCTTGGATGGCACGCACATAGCCATCAGGAGGAAACAACACAACTCAAGCAGTGTGTTTTACAACTACAAAGGCTTCTTCTCCGTGGCGCTGCTGGCCCTGGTGGGTGCAGATTATAAGTTTATCTGGATAGACACTGGTGAAGAAGGTCATCAATCCGACGGACAGCTGTTTGGTGCTTCAGAACTGAAAGAGTGCATTGATTGCAACACCATAAACTTCCCTGACAGCGATCCCCTGCCCAATGATGACAGAGACACACCCTACTACATCCTGAGGGATGATGCCTTTCCCCTGAGGACTTTTCTCATGAAACCCTGTGGCAGGAGGGGTTTGGACGATGACGTCGTCATCGTCCAAAATTTTGAACAGCTGAAAACTGTTGCCACGAATTCCCGATCGCTCAAGAATTAAAAGAACTGACTACGAATAAATACGAAGCAGTTAAGAACTTCACGAACTGATTACCATTCACCTAAGAATCCTAAAAGTTATCAATTCGTATCGATTCGTGGGAATCGTGGTCTGTGTGGAATAGGGGTATTACAGTAGCGTTGAACGCTACTTTACTACCCCTATTCCACGTTGCACGCAACGGAAACACTAGTGACTACAAGTAACTGTAGCAACGATTTTAATGGTAACAACACGTAATATCTTTCCAATTATGTTTACTAAATGCAAACTAGTTTCTTTGAAATACGTGAAAGGTATAGACAATAGAGAAAGCAGTCTTTGCACGGAGAAGAGTGAATCACACAAATGGATGAAATACACCAGAGTCGCTCGCTACTTCCTAAGCTGCAATACCTTTAGGCCGATTTCGTAATAATGGTTTCTCAATTTTGGAATAAGTGCAGTCTTCGCCTTCGTATGCTATCGTTACGAAGATGGCTGCAGTTAGACTTGATGCAGACAGGCAACGCAATGTAGACAAAGACGTCCTTAGCCGGCTTTGCAAATAGACAAAACATTCAACGATCTAACCTGAATGTCATTTATTCGCATGCTATCATGAAATGTATTAATTAAATACATGATTGCATTTTGGAATATAATTTATTACAATTCCATGTTGGACAGTATTAACTCATTAAAAGTTAATAAATCATTTCGTATTTGTGTCACAATTGGGTAAAGCGGTCCATTCAGCGGTGTCGTGATGCGCCACACCGGGCCGTCTTATCCCACGAATATCATTCGAATAGTAGTTTATATTTATTATAAAATTATATAACTGATCAACTCTTACATATATATATATATATATATATATATATATATATATATATATATATATATACATATATATACATATGTATACATAATATATGCATAATATATATATGTAGATGTATGTATATGTACATATATATATATACACAATTATATATATATATATATATATATATATATATATATATATTATATTTATATGTATGTATGTATGTATGTATATACATATTTATATATGTATATATGTACATATATATATATATATATATATATATATAATATATATATGTATATATATATATATATATATATATATATATATATATATATATATATATATAAAGTGTCTAATCGTCAAGCATCGAGCATTATGTGGTTCCACGTTAAGTGCTTTACTTTGTCATATAGACTTCGTTTTGTTTCTCTTTGGCTGTCGTAACTCGTCTTTCTCTGGCAGACTTAATTCGACACGACAAGGTCACTGCTGTTGTAGGCTCTTACAACATACTTCCACCCTCCCTCCGACCCCGACCCCGTTTCCATCTTTCACGTAACAGTTCCACGGGCAGTTTCTCCATCAAAGCGTTCATCTTCATTCCACACAGTCCGGCACGGCTGCGTTTCAAAGGTCTGCTCCGTGCCCCGCCCACCGTCTGTATTTATGACAAGCTCTCACGAGCAAGACAGGTCGTTGACTCGTTCACACGATTTATCTGACTTATACTTCGTCGAAAAACCCACTCGAGTATAGCTGTCAAACACCCAGACAAAGATAAGCTACTTGACAACTACATTTAAACACACGTCCGCATGTCCCGTTTGAAACACGATTCCTTGCTGTCAGGCAAGATAAAAACAAAACGTCTGTGTACCGTCGTTGCACCTGTTGGTAAGATAGGTTGTTCCAATTTGTAACGTCACTTTTTGAAATTATTACCGTAACAATAATAAGTGAAATTAGTGTATTACTAATCAATATTTATTTGGTTATTGTATAGAATCCACGGTCAAACTGCCATATATTTTTATTTGACCATAATATTCCAACAGCGTCACGATATAATCCCACACCGACACGACGATACAATTCCACAGCGACACGACGACTCGTATCACAGCGACACGATGATACAACTCAACAGCGACACGACGACTCGTATCACAGCGACACGACGATACAATTCCACAGCGACACGACGACTCGTATCACAGCGACATGACGATACCACCCCATAGTGACACGACTACACCATCCTACAGCAACACGACGATACATTCCCACAGACGACAAGACGACACAACCCACATCGACACGACGACAGGAAGTACCATTCAACGACGACACGACACAACCGTATTACGAAGACTCGATGACACGACGATACTAGTAACTACAACACGACGTCACCGCCATACGGTCCACACCACTACCCGTCGACACCAGCATACATACAACAGCAAGCAGATCTAAAGGAACAACTGACGTTAGGCCAGGTGCTCAGGTAACAGGCCTTGTTGTCTTAGCGCAGCTTCTCGCCTTAGTCGAGATCAAAGTGACATAAACGTCTGCAACCAGCAGGAAACATTGTTTGTGCACCTGAAGCAAAAGAACTTTACAGCTGGACACAAAAGGAATATTCTTCCATTCTTCACTACTTCAATTCACTATCCGGCAGTATTCAACGACAAATACAAAAACTAACTGAGTTAGTTAAATAAATATGTAAAGACAAAACAAATACATTATAAAATAAATATATAGATGAATAAAAAAGAATAATACATTATTGTAAGGTACAACATTAACTACATATATTCGATAAACGATATCTAACAACAAAATAAATAATATAACAACGTACAGTCCATGCATGATTAAACCAAATAGGTTGTTGCAATGTTAATCGCATCATATACATTTTGATATTGTGTTTTTGCAATAGATTCATTGTGTGTAGGTTTACATCATTTGTACAACCCTAGTTTAATATAATGATGTTCATAAGTAGGCATACTTATTGTTTTCGTGGTTGTTGTGATGACGTTTTGCGAGATTGTAGAAAGTGTTAGTAATTGTAGTAATCAACTGGACATTTACGTCATCGCCACCAACAGTAGTTTTCACACGGAATTCAAGCATTAGCGTATTAGTGCAACTTGTTCTTATTACGTATTAGCATAAACTCTCTCCAGACCTCGTACGGCGAATAGATCAATACGTTCCTTTTCTGCCGTAATCTGCCTCTAGACGTTTCCTGAAGCATTTGCTTGGTCAAAACTAACGGAGACCGGGAAATCGGCTTTCATCCTCTTGATATCGCATTTGAGTAGTTCTTTGCATTTGAACGATATATGCAAAGGGCTAAAGTGGTTGTTATGTATGTTTCCTGTTCTGTTGATTGCGGATGTTGACCGAAGTTTTGTTAAACTTGTATTTAGTTTCTAGCATTCAGCATATTCCGTTAACTGCATAGTCTGTGGAAGGAATGTTGACCCGAATTTCGTCGTCGTACATGTGACATGTCAAATAGTCAACCTTTACAGAACGGCTCAGCAATACGACCTTTCCATACTTGCCCCGAGTGTGGTCACTTGTAGAGTCCACACGGGTGTCGGGTGGTTGCCCCCTCGGGACATCTTTACGTCCCCGTCTTTACGTCCCCGTTACCGAGACAGGGTTGATATAAACCCACACAGTCATCCCAGCCACGAGTGACACCAAATCCCCGATGTCGATTTACACCAAACGCTCCGCGCACGGCGGGGGCAATGAGCCCATAACCGACCGATAAAACTGCTGTGTAACTTCAAGTTCGTCAGTACAGCATCAAGAAATGGTCAGCATATTGTCTCTGGAGTCTAAGAAACGTTGGTAGTTTACAGACAGATGTTGTACATAGTTCGTGGTTAGTGACAACAAGTTTCAACACCATATCGAATGAACCAGCTATGGAGAATCCGAAATCCTCTACCAGAACACGAATCCTCCATCACAGAACAACTGTTACAAGGAGACAACAAACGGCAGAAAGACCGATACTGAAAGTGCTGCTAAAGACAGACAAGTTCAGCTCAGAGAGAAGTTGACGAAGAAGGCCGAAAGAAATTCCATGGAGAAACATTGTTAGTGTCTGGACAAGACAATCAACATCCTACGACATGACATATGTCTTCATAGATTCGTAGATGGACGACGTACTGTTCCGATATGTACAACTACCCGTCAAAGGAAAGCCACACATCCCGAAATGCCTCAAACAAGCGACGACAGCGATTTCACAGGCTCACGAGAAAAAGCCGGTGTTATGGACGATAAACTCATTTCAATCTGGCAATAATCTGCGAGTCAGGAGACTCTCCTTTTTTGTTTTCGAAGTTCCGTTGGGAAATATCGTGTTACAAATAATTTATGTCTTTGACGACATATCTGATTTTTTTATATCAATCACATAAGAAGTTAAGTACATCTTTCCCGGCGTACACTGTGATATATCTCTAATAAAAAGGCCAACTAGACATTTCTTGTGATACAAATGAATCAGTAGTGTTGGGCATATTTCACATTTGGTAAACTCATTCGAAATGTTCTTAACGTTTAACCCAACCCATTCCCGTGACCGATTCTCTATGTAGGGAGACAGTGTGTCCACTGAACTGTCGATGGTAATGACACTAGACTAGACTATTTGTTAGATATCTACTATAATCATCAAAATCGTCTAGATTCCGCAAAGAGAACTGCGTCAATGACCTCAAGTGACTCTAACGAATGTGCAATTCAAACGCACATACAACCGTCAATATTTACATTTAAGTAAAATAATCCAAATAATATTATTATAAACCTTTATGATATCCCTGCTGTGCATTGTTTAACATAGTTTGACACGGCGGTTACCACCTGACGCAATCCGTTATATCAGCACCATGCGTGCGGCACGTGAATGATGTATCTGCGCTCCGTGCCACAGACGTGTTGCTAACATCTGGATGTATGATTTCCTGTACAGATCGCTCAGTCACACAGACACCTACACACATTTGTACCATCCGTCTCCATCTACACATACATCAAGAGGTAACATATAGACCAGGCTGTTTATACAGAGACAAACG
>OZ024855.1:54232761-54235261 GCA_964017155.1 Oasisia sp. SBJ-2009 | reverse complement strand
TAATCACAGGTTTGCGAACTCAATGACCGACGTATATGCCTCTGAAAAACGTATGACCTGCCCAACAAGTCATGCGACACATTTAGCACAGCGGTCCGTGACCCACGGGTAGCGAGCCAAACACCCACACTAAGAATATGTTTGTCAAGGACAACAGCAAATGGTCACATTTAATAAGTTTGCCAATATGCACTGGCTGAGCCAGGGAACTCCTGTCATGATATATCCTGTGTTGTTAGTTCTGTCCACGAGATTATAGCAGAAGCAGGTCATTCATTCGGGGATTAGTGAGTTTCAAATTCAGCTTTGCGTTCTGACACGCGTTTTATTACATTTTAATATGTTGAAAATGTATTGTTTGGTGGAAAAGCTGATTAGCAACGTGAGCGAAGCATTGAATGAAACTGTTACAAATTAATGTGGAGAATGACCGTTTTCAATATTTCTAATTCAACAAATTAGTTTCAACAAATAAATTGTGTGTATCGACGATGCCAGTTCGGCATGTGTTGGGGTGTCGGACAGCCTACAACTTGCCGTCAACTCTCTAGTCGATTTGTCAACCTCATTGCATCAATGAAAGTTCGTTTACCGCTACAGAGTCCAGCGATGACGATGTCGAAACTGACAGAAGATGACACAGTTGATTTCCAGGAGAACCTCTAAGACTTCAAAATATAATGATTTGAAAGAAGAATACTTCAATAATAAAGACAACATCCTGCCGTTATGTTCGATAAGAGTTATGTCCAGCATTGCACTTGTTGCAGTACAGATGTGTTGGTGTTGGTGTCGGCAGGATTTGATTAGACACTATTGGATTTATCAACAACAAGGAACGGTCAGAACTTAGAACTCGTTCGATATTCGTTTGGTGGTTATTATGCGATCACTCTGCTCTCTCCAGAAATGCAATATATAAGTCAAATTTGCAAAAGAATAGGCTTCCCCACCATTAATTATACGCTATTTTACATGATATTTATATAGTATTATTATTTAGGGTGACAAAACACACTTTTTACAGCACCTACGAAAATATATCTCATGTCTTACCAAATACAAAGCTTACGCCCGCGGAGAGGTAACTGGGCAGAATTTGGCCCATGCGTAAGAACGTTTGGGAACCCTGATCTACGAGGGTTCGACCTTGATAGTTAGTGCTCATAAATATTTCACAAGACGTGCCCCATATCTCGGATGCAGAAGTAATGAAATGGGACTCGTGTGGAAAGAGATGTCTGGGTGGACTGGGTGGGCAGGGTAGGGGAGTGGAGAAGCATAAGGTTGAGGGAATGGAAACGGTTGAAGGACACAGCAAAAGAAGAACAGTGAAGGGAAGGAAATGGAAATGGAAACGGAACTGAGAAATCAAACACCAGTAATGAGGTCTGCCTTAAAGGAAAACAATGGTGGAACAAGAACAATCCACAATCACGAGTTCCATAACAATTGTCCATATTGTGGCTCTTTCTTCGCTGTGATGTCAGAACATACCAACGCCACTTTAGCAGTGATGACTAATATGATGTAACCAGTTTTTCTGGTACTAAAATATCGCGGCTATCACGACACGGTTGTCCACGGCTCATGTCGTAGCTCAGTCTCCATAAAATTCGACTGCCAGACGAATGTAGCGGCAAAAAACTCCGGATGGTCCTTAAGCTTACGCCCCGTGTTCCAGTCATTGCCTTCCCGATAGAAGTTGGAATAACTGAGCCGCATGAATCATGTCGCTGCAGTCTGGTGTGACGCAATACATAGCGTCTGTTTATACGCTTTTTAGGCGTGTTGGAATGCGAGCGTAAAGTCTACCTCTTTTTACTGCTGATATAATGAGTTATGATGCCAATTTACATACTACATATTGTTTATTATCTTGGGAAAACCGTTTTGCAGAGCTGCTGCTTCATGTTTGCCTTGTATCGTATCTACATCCGGGTCGTCAATTTCCATCATGCTTTGTACTGGTTGGAATCCAGAGTTTTCCTGTCATATCGTATAATTCCGTAAACTTCCTAAACATCTTAACTTGGTTAAACATGTTTTTGATCAGGTGTACTGTTACGTTAAGCTTCCAAACACAAAAGTGTTTTCTCTTCGACCGCTATAATTATACCACTCTTCGTTATGTGCACGCGCACACGTGCACGCACGCACGCACGCACGCACGCACACACACACAAACACGCACGCACGCACGCACACACGCACACGCACGCACACACGTACGCACGCACGCACACACGCACACACACACACACACATTCACATGCACTCACACCCACCGACACACCGGGAACAATACAATTTTTGCTCTCAGTCAACTTACATATACAGATACCTTACACCTAACTGACACGAACACCCAACTGACATGTACACCGTTCTGTCCGCACAGAGTGTACGTACGACGGGGTGATGTACAAACACGGCGAGACATGGAAGCCGTACGGCAACCAGGACCCGTGCTTCGAGTGCACGTGTAACCAGGGAGAGT
>OZ024855.1:54220261-54225261 GCA_964017155.1 Oasisia sp. SBJ-2009 | reverse complement strand
GGTCATGCCATGACTCAAAGACGAGAACAGATTACTGAATACGCCAATGAGAATTCAAGCATTAAATGTAAACGTGTTGGGAAGGAATGATGTTGTTTCTTGTCATGGTGTGAATTCCAAATATTTTGTGTAGCATCCCAAACAGCTCCAGTTCCAATGGTAATTTCAATTAATATATGCGTGAGAAAGAATTAACTTTGCAAATCAACACAATATTGACAAGTTTGAGAGGAGGTCAGATTGAGGTGCTTAAAATATTGAACGGGTATTAAAATATTGACAGAAATAGTTTTTTTTCGGTCAAGGAAGAGAGAAGGGCTAGAAGACATGGAGTTACATTAGCAAAGTAGCAGTGTAGACTAAATATTAGAAAAGTGTCATTTTCACAAAGAACAGTAAATAAATGGAACAGATTAGCAGCTGATTGTGTAGGTGCTAGTAGTGTTAATATATTTTAAAATAAAATCGACATATACATAAGATGGGCGGGGTATACTTAGAGAGCTAGGCTGGACTCTCGATAAGCCAAAGGGCTTCATAATCCACCTGTTATCTAGAGTTGATTCTCTAGGTGGCAATCTTGTTAAATCTTGTTAAATCTTGTTAAATCTTATATCTCGTTATAATATAAGTGAACATATTCCAGGGAGACGATGGACGAGACGGCGAACCCGGACCCAGGGGAGGCATCGGACCCATGGTACGTCGACTCTGAAGCATGTCCACATCACTCGAATATAGTATTTATGTATTTATTTATTATAGTTCCGTTCTGAAATGCTCGATCTGTTTTTAATACAAATTTCCATTGTACCAACACATCCTATACGTTATACACAACGTTCCTCAAATCCACGTAAACGTTGTTTACATTATACATTTAAAATAAAACAGCACTAAAAACGAAAACATACTCACTTGCTATATTGTTATTGTTCCACGTGTGGACATTGCGACACGTAATTGCGCGAAACGCATAATTTATCAAGTAACATATGAACTGCAGTTTTGTTTTTACATGGTAGCAAGTATATAATGTTCAATTGCGCAAACAATTTCTTGAATTGATAGTTTAACTAACTTTTTTAATATTGTACGTGTATAAGCGTGAGGAATTTTAGTCGCCTTTTCTGTACTAACTGACTTCTTTTGATCACTGATATCTGAATTATCAACTGACGTGTTAGCGATATCAGTTTTTATCTGTCGGTGAACAATGTGTCAATGAGTGATGAACTGTTGTTAATTAAAATACACCGCGGTGATGTTATGTTCGTTTTAGTTTTGTTGTAATTGGTTAAACACACGAACAGCGGGGCGGTTTTAAAATTAATGTAATGTACAGGTTAATAAGTTCACGCCTTGGTTTGTTGATTCTTTAGTGGGTGAAAACTGACCTGTATAATTGTTAGTAAGTCCAGCTGTTAATATTTAGATTGTTCTTATTCGACTGTTGTACCAACTGCAGTAATAACCCCAGCCCCATATGTCTTATAGTATTATTCATCGCCACAATGCAACAATTGAGGGGTGCAATTTGTAACCTATTTTCCGTTGGCATACTAAGTTGCAGACTAACATGTTTATCTACTTTTTAGGGACCACGTGGTGCCGCTGGAATGCCAGGAATGCCGGGACCCAAAGGACATCGGGTAATAATTTACTTTACAATAACAATGATAAGTAAATACAAAGTAATTAAAACATGCCTGAAAGTATGACGTTGTTGTTGAATACCCAAATATGTTACATTACAAAGACGCGCATACGCACACACGTAGGTGATCAAACACATACACACACGCATATATATATATATATATATATATATATATATATATATATATATATATATATGTATATATATATATATATATATATATATATATATATTATATATATATATATATATAATATAATATATATATTATATAAACACACACATATATATATATGTATATACACACACGCACGCACGCTCGCACGCACGCACGCACGCACACACACACACACACATACGAACACGCGCATAACGAAACTACGATGTCATTGGCTATACTACGTAGTTGATAACTATTGTACTATGTCTTTGTCCAGGGTTTCCGCGGCATGTCGGGTGCTAAGGGCGAGCAAGGAAAGATGGGCAACCAGGTCAGTGTTCAGCTACTTACAACGATGCATGTGGATTGCATTGTTATTCCTCTTTGGATTGCATTGTTATTTCTTGTCCTTAACACAACACAAATGTTCATGAGAAACTGTAAATGAGCTCATCCTTTGACAAATTAGAACCCTTTTCCACCAACGGTAACTGCCCAGGTTAGGTCGCGTCACTCAAACTAGCAGCAACCGAGATACGTCTGTTCATGCGTCGCACGAGGTAGGAGATGACCGAACCACGTGAAGAAAATATCTTCCCATATATGTATCAGATATGGGGTCAAATACATTGAAATGTATTTAAATACAAATACCCTTGAAGGGTTCAAATACAAATGCAATTACAATTTCTTTTCAATGCAAAAGTATTTAACTACAAATGCATTTAAAAGTATTTCAAAAGTATACTTTTTCGAATACTTTTCAAATACTTTTCAAATACTTTTCAAATACTTTAAATTGTCATGATACATTACTATATAAGTAAACAAGAGCAAATCATATATCGAGGCCCTTAGAACCTGGCATAAGTATAATGTTTTGCTCATACGACGACAGGCAGCTAGTGCTAGGGAATCTTGTTACTGCTAACTGCATCACAGTGACAACTGACTCAGAAACCTCTATCCTCTCCATAGAGGTAAAGGCCGTAATTATTTGTTTGTTAAGTCAGTCGGTCCATAGCAAAATGCCTATGTTGCCCTCAGAAGAGACACTTCTAATGACTGGATATTGTGAGGAAGTGTGACAGCTCAACGTGAAAGACAGCCTGGAGACCTGAATAGTCTGACAACACAACAAAGGGGATATTGACCTACGGTCACTGTCAGGTGCTATTCCATCCACTGGCTCTGAACAAACAAAAATGTGGTCATTGCCAGCGCCATGGCATGGCCTTGACACCGCTGTCAAGTGTCTTCTTCAGTAATTACCACTGAGGGTGAAAGACACATTAAAGTTGCAATCAATGGGAATTTTGAAGATTTAACACATCTGATTTGGTGTAAGGTGATTTGCAGTGAAGGTAATCAGTTTGGCACGTATCACATATGATCGTTAAACAGAAATGTTGTTACTGACAGTGTATTTGAAAAAGGGTTTGAAAGTATTTGAAAATGTCAAGTACTTTAGGAAAGTATTTAAATACAAATCAAATTCAAATACAATTACAAATACTTTTTAAAGAGTATTTATATACTCTTAAATACAAACGTATTTGACCCCATGTCTGATCTGTATGTTACATTATTAGTATTTAACAAATATATAGATTTGCATCAGTCGAATAATTAGTTAATCGCTCCGAAAATGAATTTGTAAGAGGAAGTCTATCTTTACCAAAATTATTATTAAACAGTGTAATGGGACGGTAAATGAAGGTGTGATCAACTGTACTATGACTGCATTGTCTCTCTGTTTTAGGGCTCCGAAGGAGGCCCTGGGCCTGCAGGCCCTGCCGGCCCGGTCGTAAGTACAGTAGACTGTCTGGGTGTCTGACGTTTATTATGTCTAGTGTTTATGATCGTTCTAAATGGCGGACATTTACCGACGACCGGTGACTATTTATGCAGCAAAGCCGATGTGCGGGAAAACTTCACATCGAATAAAATACCTTTTGGACATTCATGCAAAATATTTAATTTCAGACAACATATAACGCAGGAACTTGGCAACTGGTTTTGCATGATGCAATAAACGACATGTAAACGCGGTCTCCGATACTGTGGAGACCAATAAGAGTTTCACGTCTCTGGGTTGACTAATAGATGCATGGACTCAAAGGCCTAAAAGCGGGCACTGTCACACCTAAAAAAAGCAAGAGCTGATAAAAGAGTGTGCACTAAATCAGTACAACATGGAAACTGAAAAGAGAATCTACATGAGCAGTGTGTGTTGTTTTTGTTATACAAAGCAGTGTTTGGAAATAAACCAAACTGATCGGCAAAGGGTCGGTATATTCGACAATACACGTATGCGGAGATTCGTGGGCATATTCTGACCAAAGGAAATTGCAAATGGAAAACTGAATACAATGCAAAAACATGTAGGATGACATACATCATCAAGGCATAGGACACGCCGTACCCTTAGATCTGGAAATAAACATGACTGTCATATAATGGTAAATTGGATAAGAGGGAGACGATATCGAACGGAAGACCAAATGAGATGCAGCGAAGGAGACCGGTGAAAGAGCGGGATTCGTTTGGGTGGATATAATTGGCAGGGTTGCGCAGAGGGCGGCGAAAAATGTGAAATGAAGACACTGTGTACACATTATATGTGACACATGCCCCACTAGATTTGACGTTTCACCGAAGCGATACATCGATCAGTTGGTATCGATTGTATTGAAAGGCTAACAGGGATGTTTCCTGTTTCTAGGGACCGCGGGGACAGTCGGGAGTTAGAGGACGTGACGGCAAATCAGGACTTCCGGTAAGTGTCACACATACGAGCACAGTTGTATTTGATGTTTATGTTTTCCCCTGGTTGTAATTACTCCAGAAAAACACCTACGCGTAAACGGGTATATCGCCATTTCTAGTAATATATATTTGGCAGAGTTACCCTATACAAATCATTCTCACGGCTTCGTTGGGTGGATATTAGAGGAATATTTCACGTTTGAGCGTCATGAAGCAGCAGCATTTTACGAATTTACATCGTCTTAGCGAATACAAAAGACGAGCGCGAGACGGATGTGCGAGATTAGCATATTAATTGCAATTTATGTTAATACAATTAAACAATTATGTTTTTAATTTATATGTTATACATCAGGTCTCTAGAATGGCATGTCACGACGACAGGGGGTGGGCATGCAATATATTGATTAT
>OZ024855.1:54207761-54217761 GCA_964017155.1 Oasisia sp. SBJ-2009 | reverse complement strand
ACTACATGTTCATGCATACTTGCGAATTAAATATGTTATCCACAGTGACCTTCAAAATGTATTATCTTGCATTTTAGCAATTTACCGTAACTTAATTAAATATGAGCAGCGCTATCGATATGCACGTTCAAGTCAGAGACTGAAGAATGTTATTTACGAGATAATTAACTTTTTTAATAATTGCGTTTAATGGAATGTTGTATATTTTACATGTTTTTACTGTTTATTTACGAGTCATGCTGTTATGTAAGTGTACATAAAGCGCCAAAGAGAGGGCGCTGCATAAGTATTAACATTTGTTATAGTTATTATTACTAACACTAATACTATTATTATTACTATCATTACTAATTTGAATCGTGTACATTTTGGTGTAGTGGCAAGACAAGCCTACATTCACTAGTATTTTTGACAAACCTCTTTACGTATAAAGTGTTTCGCAATAGTGTCAACGTCTACAGCTCCAGCAGGTCGTGTGACGTGTCGTGTCTGTTTTAGGGCCAGCCCGGCATGGACGGATCACCCGGCGAAAAGGGATCTAGTGTAAGTAGGGAGTATGGTTGCAGGTCAAAGGCATTGACACTGCATCACTCACGTAAACACATATTATATACATTTACCTACAAACAAAACGCTAACTATATTGTCAGTAAGTGACGCCGTATTCGAAATGACAGTGAAGTAGAGAAAGACGCTGGCACCATTTTGTAGATTTTTTAAAGGTGGTTTCCCATTAATATCGAGTTGACTGTTAAACAAGTGTCATTATAACTACTTCTTAAAACCGTACAATTCAAGAGGTTGCTGTAATGACTTCCTACTGCATTGAGATTTACACATAAAGTAGTAACGTCTTTTGAAAAAACAGAACATTTCATACAAAAATAAATAAAATCACATATAAAAAGAAATGTGACCACTGTTATTTCATTTTATATATTATTATTATGATATATCCGTATTTACTAAATTCTTTCATGTATACTATTTAGATTACTCTTAGAGATTAAACTCAACACAATAGTGGTATGTTCATAAAGGACAGAAATAGTGAACAATAAAGTACACCGTACCAGTAGCAACGCTTTTGTTCAGAGCATTTGTCTGAACGATGTATCAAATGTTAGTATACTCAATCATCCCTCAACAGGTTCAGGATGGTGACAGTGTTTGTTTTGTTCTTAAAACGGAACATTGCTTTGTAAGTAGTAAAATTTTAGGAAATACATATGCGAGTTTATATATCAACAACACCCATATCAGTAGCAAAAGGAATAACTTGTTTTATATCAGTAGCTACACGAACAACAACATCACCAGTAGAAAAAACATTAACCACAGCAACAGTTTTACTTCAGCAACGTAAACAGTACATGAGTGCAAATGATAAGTACAGCGACAACTAAGGATGACAACAACTACACGCTGTATCGAAGGAAACAAGAGTCTACAGTGTGAGGCGTCGTTACATTTCAGGGCGAGTCCGGTCTGCCCGGACCTTCTGGGTTCCCGGGACCGAGAGGCATGCCGGGAACGGCCGGCAGCCCGGGACTAGCCGGCGCCAAGGGAGACAGTGTAAGTGCCGACTGAGTGAGTGATTGGGTGATTGATTGGGTGATTGGGTGATTGGGTGATTGGGTGATTGGTTGATTGGTTGATTGGTTGATTGGGTGATTGGTTGATTGGGTGATTGGGTGATTGGTTGATTGGGTGATTGGGTGATTGGGTGATTGGGTGATTGGGTGATTGGGTGATTGGGTGATTGGGTGATTGGTTGATTGGTTGATTGGTTGATTGGTTGATTGGGTGATTGGGTGATTGGTTGATTGGTTGATTGGGTGATTGGTTGATTGGGTGATTGGTTGATTGGGTGATTGGGTGATTGGTTGATTGGGTGATTGGTTGATTGGTTGATTGGTTGATTGGGTGATTGGGTGATTGGTTGATTGGTTGATTGGGTGATTGGTTGATTGGGTGATTGGGTGATTGGGTGATTGGGTGATTGGGTGATTGGGTGATTGGGTGATTGGGTGATTGGATGAGTGGGTGATCGGATGAGTGGGTGATCGGGTGATTTGGTGATCGGGTGATTGGGTGATCGGGTGATTGGGTGATCGGGTGATTGGGTGATTTGGTGATTGGGTGATTTGGTGATTGGGTGATTTGGTGATTGGGTGATTTGGTGAGTGGGTGATTGGGTGAGTGGGTGATTGGGTGAGTGGGTGATTGGGTGATTGCGTGATTGGGTGATTGCGTGATTGGGTGATTGGGTGATTGGTTGATTGGTTGATTGTTTGATTGGTTGATTGGGTGATTGGGTGATTGGGTGATTGGGTGATTGGGTGATTGGGTGATTGGGTGATTGGGTGATTGGGTGATTGGGTGATTGGGTGATTGGATGAGTGGGTGATCGGATGATCGGGTGATCGGATGATCGGGTGATCGGGTGATCGGGTGATCGGGTGATCGGGTGATCGGGTGATCGGGTGATCGGGTGATCGGGTGATCGGGTGATCGGGTGATCGGGTGATCGGGTGATCGGGTGATCGGGTGATCGGGTGATCTGGTGATTGGATGATTGGATGAGTGGATGATTGGATGAGTGGATGAGCGGGTGAGCGGGTGAGCGGGTGAGCGGGTGAGCGGGTGAGCGGGTGAGCGGGTGAGCGGGTGAGCGGGTGAGCGGGTGAGCGGGTGAGCGGGTGAGCGGGTGAGCGGGTGAGCGGGTGAGCGGGTGAGCGGGTGAGCGGGCGATTGGGCGATTGGGCGATTGGGCGATTGGGCGATTGGGCGAGTGGGTTAATGGGTGATTGGGTGCGTGGGTGCGTGGGTGCGTGGGTGCGTGGGTGCGTGGGTGCGTGGGTGCGTGGGTGCGTGGGTGCATGGGTGCGTGGGTGCGTGGGTGCGTGGGTGCGTGGGTGCGTGGGTGCGTGGGTGCGTGGGTGCGTGGGTGCGTGGGTGCGTGGGTGCGTGGGTGCGTGGGTGCGTGGGTGATTGGATGAGTGGGTGCGTGGGTGATTGGATGATTGGGTGATTTGGTGATTGCGTGAGCGGGTGAGCGGGTGAGCGGGTGAGCGGGTGAGCGGGTGAGCGGGTGAGCGGGTGAGCGGGTGAGCGGGTGAGCGGGTGAGCGGGTGAGCGGGTGAGCGGGTGAGCGGGTGAGCGGGTGAGCGGGTGAGCGGGTGAGCGGGTGAGCGGGTGAGCGGGTGAGCGGGTGAGCGGGTGAGCGGGTGAGCGGGTGAGCGGGTGAGCGGGTGATCGGGTGATTGAGTGAGTGGGTGCGTGGGTGCGTGGGTGCGTGGGTGCGTGGGTGCGTGGGTGCGTGGGTGCGTGGGTGCGTGGGTGCGTGGGTGCGTGGGTGCGTGGGTGCGTGGGTGCGTGGGTGCGTGGGTGCGTGGGTGATTGGATGAGTGGGTGATTGGATGAGTGGGTGATTGGGTGATTGGGTGATTGGGTGATTGGGTGATTGGGTGATTGGGTGATTGGGTGATTGGGTGATTGGGTGATTGGGTGATTGGGTGGTTGGGTGATTGGGTGGTTGGGTGATTGGGTGATTGGGTGGTTGGGTGGTTGGGTGGGCGGGTGAGCGGGTGAGCGGGTGAGCGGGTGAGCGGGTGAGCGGGTGAGCGGGTGAGCGGGTGAGCGGGTGAGCGGGTGAGCGGGTGAGCGGGTGAGCGGGTGATCGGGTGAGTGGGTTAATGGGTGATTGGGTGATTGGTTGAGTGGGTGATTTGTTGAGTGGGTGCGTGGGTGCGTGGGTGCGTGGGTGCGTGGGTGCGTGGGTGCGTGGGTGCGTGGGTGCGTGGGTGCGTGGGTGCGTGGGTGCGTGGGTGCGTGGGTGCGTGGGTGATTGGATGAGTGGGTGATTGGATGAGTGGGTGATTGGGTGATTGGGTGATTGGGTGATTGGGTGATTGGGTGATTGGGTGATTGGGTGATTGGGTGATTGGGTGATTGGGTGATTGGGTGGTTGGGTGATTGGGTGGTTGGGTGATTGGGTGATTGGGTGGTTGGGTGGTTGGGTGGGCGGGTGAGCGGGTGAGCGGGTGAGCGGGTGAGCGGGTGAGCGGGTGAGCGGGTGAGCGGGTGAGCGGGTGAGCGGGTGAGCGGGTGAGCGGGTGAGCGGGTGATCGGGTGAGTGGGTTAATGGGTGATTGGGTGATTGGTTGAGTGGGTGATTTGTTGAGTGGGTGCGTGGGTGCGTGGGTGCGTGGGTGCGTGGGTGCGTGGGTGCGTGGGTGCGTGGGTGCGTGGGTGCGTGGGTGCGTGGGTGCGTGGGTGCGTGGGTGCGTGGGTGCGTGGGTGCGTGGGTGCGTGGGTGATTGGGTGATTGGGTGATTGAGTGGTTGGGTGGTTGAGTGGTTGGGTGGTTGGGTGGTTGGGTGGTTGGGTGGTTGGGTGGTTGGGTGGTTGGGTGGTTGGGTGGTTGGGTGGTTGGGTGGTTGGGTGGTTGGGTGGTTGGGTGGTTGGGTGGTTGGGTGAGTGGGTGAGTGGGTGAGTGGGTGAGTGGGTGAGTGGGTGAGTGGGTGAGTGGGTGAGAGGGTGAGTGGGTGAGTGGGTGAGTGGGTGAGTGGGTGAGTGGGTGAGTGGGTGAGAGGGTGAGAGGGTGAGAGGGTGAGTGGGTGAGTGGGTGAGTGGGTGAGTGAGTGAGTGAGTGAGTGAGTGAGTGAGTGAGTGAGTGAGTGAGTGAGTGAGTGAGTGAGTGAGTGAGTGAGTGAGTGAGTGAGTGAGTGAGTGAGTGAGTGAGTGAGTGAGTGAGTGAGTGAGTGAGTGATGGGTTGGGTGGTTGGGTGGTTGGGTGGTTGGGTGGTTGGGTGGTTGGGTGGTTGGGTGGTTGGGTGGTTGGGTGGTTGGGTGAGTGGGTGGTTGGGTGAGTGGGCGAGTGGGTGGTTGGGTGGGTGGGTGGGTGAGTGGGTGGGTGAGAGGGTGAGTGAACGATACCATGAATTAGTATGTGAGTTCGTGCGTTCTTGAGGGAAGGAGCGAGCAAGCAAGCGGAAGAGTTAGTAAATGAGAGAAGGACTATGCCTGTGTGTGAATTTGATTTGCGGGTGCGTGACTGTATGACTGCCCAACCGAACTAAATGAGTGCCGGAGTTGAATTGTTGAGTGACTAAACTGCTCAGTGGCATAGTACCTCACCGGTTCAATGACTCAGTGGCTCAGTGAACTAAACCGTCTCCGGTAGTGTCACGGGACAATTGTACCCTTCATACCCTATGGTCACTGCAGGGTCCAGCTGGTGAACAAGGCCATCCTGGCGCCGCGGGAATAAAGGGTTCCTCTGGACCCCCCGGCGACATTGGACGTCCAGGACTTACGGGAGAACCAGGAAAGAGGGTGAGTATACACGGGTCAATAGCACGATTTAAAAAAAATTGGCTATGACATACGACATAAAACACAATATGGTGTTCGTCCGATGAAAGAGTACCTTATAGAAATAGAATTATGAAGGTTATCTGAATTTATTTGACGACATACACTGTCTGTAGTCTTGAATGAGTAGACATGATGTTTTCGTGCAACGAGCTGTCAAATTATGACAGATGGCCATCGGTATTTTTGTGCGTGCTGAGACCTGTGTCATTTAGATTCGTGACGTCAACACGACAAGCCACTCACTGTCTGATGCTAGCAGGAACGAAGGGGTGTCAGGTTTAAAAGTGGTTTGTGGGAATTTGTCATGACACGTCTATCAGAGGAGGTTAAATATGTTGCGACAATTTTATTCAAATTTGTTAGAACACGAAGAAAACGTTATAATGGCCGCTTATGGAAATGTAAGATGTGGTCTTAGACCAAATACGAGACTCCAGACGATGCAAGAGAAACGCGCTATTAAATATAGCCAGCAACGTTATATATAAGCATATATGACATATGTTTTACCAATTCACGCAACTTTACTTCGTTAGCACAAACAAATCTAGGATGTACTGCAATAACGGTCGGAAAACCAACACTATTGTATAAAATATAGACGAATACTTTCAATATCTTAAACATTATGACAGTTTAGTGTCAAAGGCGTTTACTGTTACAGACAATGCAAACATGCGTAGACTCGCTAGAATACGACCGGATTGAGAAATGTTATGCATACACGCGCATACATGCCTAACAAACACGCTCGCATATACATACACACTTATTTCTACACATTTACATAAAAATGCACGCACACGTAGACACACACACACACACACACACACACACACACACACACACATACACACACACACACACACACGCACGCACGCACGCACACACACACACACACACACACATACACACACACACACACACACACACACACACACACACACATACACACACACACACACACACACACACACACACACACACACACATACACACACACACACACACACACACACACACACACACACACACACACACACACACACACACACACACACATACTACATTTACATATTTACCAATTCTATTCGTGTGTATTTGTTTCAGGGCTCACCAGGAACTCCAGGCGCCGCTGGGTCGCCGGGATCTCAGGGTGATCGGGTACGTGGGGGGACATATCAACCCTAAAGTCCCTGTTTTAGTTGCATCATGATGCAGTTGCTAGAGCTTCGTACTCTCGACTAGGAGGTTCGAATCCTCTGCTTTCGAGTCATCCCAATTTCATCGTTTTTGCTACACCAGAAGTTAGCCACAAAGCAGACCGTTGTCAGAACATGTATCAATGTCCTCGTTTTTAGAGCCCAGTGGGTGAGGTGTAGAGCTTTGGACTTTCGACGATGGGATTCCGGGTTCGAATCCAGTTCACTCGGCTGTATGAATGACTATGTACTTGTCATAGTGGTGGATATTCCTGTACAGATATGTTGGCGCATTAATTCCAGCGTGGCTGGATGGTTATCAGTGAAATAGAGATTGTCTTCGATTGCACACGTCTACCGGGGATTAAAATGTAAAAAAGCGTTCGAGCAAACGTGACGATTGTACACTGCGTTGTCTAAGAGCTTACCTTTTTTACTTTTGTTTAATTAACCGTCGTTTAATGATGTTTGATTTTCAGATGTCAAGATGGCGTCTTGTACAAAATTAATATTCAGTGGTGTGTGACAACAATGCATCCATTACACCATACAAGTTTATATAATTCATGTTTAGTCTGCGTTTCAGGGCAAGCGTAATTACTTCCAAATGCAGTATTATCCCCTTTGAGTGACAAATGCCCACTTAATTGAGATAGTAACATACACTATCACGTACAAGATAGTAACATACATTATTACGTACGAGATAGTAGCATATACTATCACGTACGAGATAGTAACGTACACTATCAGGTACGAGATAGTAGCATACACTATCAGGTACGCGATAGAAATATACACTATCACGTACGAGATAGTAACTTACACTATCACGTACGATATAGTAACGTACACTATCACGTACGTGATAGTAACATACACTATCATGTAAGCGATAATAACATAAACTATCATGTATGAGATAGTAACATAAACTATCACGTACGAGACAGTAACATAAACTATCACGTACTCTTCAAATATAGGAAAACGAAAGGTCAAGAAACATCAACACGTTGCTAGGCAAATACCCAGGTTTGTTTAATAATTAATAATTTATTTAATTACAGGGTTTACCTGGAGGACGTGGTGTGCCGGGAATGGCCGGACCAGCCGGACCAATGGGACCACCAGGCGCGAAAGGACCATCTGGGGAACCTGGATCAAAGGGAAATACCGTAAGGATACCTTTAGATCATGAAAGGGCTATGGAGTGATAATGTATATAGATTGGAAGGTCATGTGAATGAACTTTGTAATTATCTGATGTTAAAAGCTAGTGCTTTCATATATGTACAACAAATAAAATATGTAAAACTAGTTGTCCAGTAATCATATCAGATAACATATAAGATAGGATTTATTGTACTGTATTCCTATTGCAGTTGGTATAATAAAACACTGGAATGTGTTCTGATGGCGGATCGTATAAGTAAGCATGTGTCCATGGCAATACACTGGCATGCATACGGCGTATGTAATGTATAGACACACACACACACACACACATATATATATATATATATATATATATATATATATATATATATATATATTATATATATATATATATATATATATATATATATATTATACATATTTTATATAAATATATAAATATATAAATATATATATATATATATATATATATATATATATATATATATATATATATATATATATATATATATATATCTATATATATATATTAATATGTTCTGTCCCTGACGAGTCGTCATTGTCAACAGTGCGAGGGGGTAAGGAATTGTTCCTCTTATAAATGCGGCTGATTTACGTAATGCGACTGGTGTTTATAAAATTTGCTAGAATTCGAATATTTCCACACAATAATATAAATGAATTTTTTCAGGGCGACACGGGCCGACAAGGTGATCAAGGACAGCCAGGCATGCCGGTAAGGAACGACACTGTACACGTAAACACACAAACACACCCACATATACATACACATACACGCATACACATACAAACACATACACGCTTACATATACACACAGATGCACACACATACATATATACACATACATACATACATACACACATATACACACATACACGCATACATATACACACAGAAGCACACACACACATACACATACATATATACACATACTCACATACACACATATACACACATACACGCATATATATATATATATACACACAGAAACACACTCACACACACACACACACACACACACACACACACACAAACACACACACACACACACACACACAGAGAGACACACACACACACACACACAGACACACACACACACACACACACACACACACACACACACACACACACACACACACACATATATATATATATATATATATATATATATATATATATATATACATACACACATACACACATACTCATATACATACTCATACACATATACACACACATACATACATAACACACAAACACATAAACACATAAATACACAACAAACAAAAACTCATGTACACATTTACATATATATGGACGGGCACGGGCACGGGCACGGGCACGGGCACGGGCACGGGCACGGGCACGGGCACGGGCACGGGCACGGGCACGGGCACGGGCACGGGCACGGGCACGGGCACGGGCACGGGCACGGGCACGGGCACGGGCACGGGCACGGGCACGGGCACGGGCACGGGCACGGGCACGGGCACGGGCACGGGCACGGGCACGGGCACGGGCACGGGCACGGGCACGGGCACGGGCACGGGCACGGGCACGGGCACGGGCACGGGCACGGGCACGGGCACGGGCACGGGCACGGGCACGGGCACGGGCACGGGCACGGGCACGGGCACGGGCACGGGCACGGGCACGGGCACGGGCACGGGCACGGGCACGGGCACGGGCACGGGCACGGGCACGGGCACGGGCACGGGCACGGGCACATACTCTACCCAGTCTAATCACACGTAGAACACAGGTATAAAATGTTGCTGCATTGAAATATCGTATTATTATCGCGGAATTTATTAATTATATCCTAATTGCATACATCCAGGAAAACCGCCATGGATTTTACACAATATCAGGTGTGCCTGGTGGTAAACGTTAAGTTTTCTTCTAAAGCGTCTACTGCATTATTGAGAAACTTGCCTGTTATTTCTTTAACAAATACAAATCAGGGAAGTGCAATGGTGATCCATAAAATTAAGCTAAGACAGCTACGAAAGAAATTAAATTACGAAAGGCATAACTAAATGTGTACAGAACTCGACTAATATGGAAAATAGGAACGCTATGGTTTTTACAAATAATATTATGTGCACATATTAGCGAATATTATTTGTTATGTTTACTTAATAATGTGGCGCTTATATTTGTCATATCTGGGTCACGTTTCCATCTAATTCGTTTTAGGGACAACCAGGAAATG
>OZ024855.1:54192761-54202761 GCA_964017155.1 Oasisia sp. SBJ-2009 | reverse complement strand
GACATTGTTGCTATATACAAAATTAAATTGTCTGATGAAATCACAACATGAACGTTATAGTTACACACCAACCGTTGTGATATTGGAATAGTCACAAAACGCACGTGTAGTTGGTGGCTCGCACATAGGTAGGGGCCTACGGCATATGCAAAGATGTGCCAGTTACCGATACAAAACGTTCTTACAGTGCATGGAAGGTCGCCAAAGGCATATGTCAGATGCTGGATTTGTTTACAAAATAAGTGTCTCAGGAGGGTTTTGCGAATCTCCTGGCCCAACAAAATTTCGAACAAGGAACTCAACGAAAGAACATATGGAAATGGGTCGGACACGTCTGCAGAATGCCATTGACATCCATTCCGAAAGTAACCACGCGCTGGACTCCTGGTGGCAAGAGAGCGCCGGGAGGCCAAAGGAGACGTGGGGAAGATCAGTGGCGAAGGAGATGAAAGCACCCTGGTGGAGTTGGGACCACGTGACGGAGTTGACAGCGGACAGGAAACATTTGGGCCGCGGCCATATGTGTAATCCCACACGAACAGGATTACGTAAGACGTAGATATTGCGTAATTGCCAGGACAGTCATTTACGTAGATTGTCTTTGTTTGTAGGGTCTACCAGGCGAGAGAGGGCCGAAGGGAGTAGGTGGCTCAAAGGGAAGCAGGGTAAGTGTTTAACCCCGGCTAAAACAACCAGTTTATGACAAACGACATAGTTAATGTTATATTGTTGAAACTATGAAACAGTAGCTAGCCATAGACTACGGTGGACATTGTTGCATACTAGTCTTCAGGCATTAATTGTAGCGTGGCTGGAGGCTTCCCAAATTTAAAAGGCAACTAAAGAAATGTTTATTCCGGCAGCAATACATAGACAACAAATCGACAAATCAACCGTTTTAATAGCACTCGATATTTATTCCTAGTTCATTACATTTAATGCCATGAATATACGTTTTATCCGTAATCCTACAATTTCTAATCTCACCTAAATATATATATATATATATATATATATATATATATATATATATATATATATATATATATATATATATATATATAAATTTGTTTATTATTATTATTTGATAGTTTTTATGTAATATATTATTTAATTATTTATTGCACCTATACCTCTTAGGTTTACTATCCATATATATAATTGTATTTTTTCTGTTTAATTCAATTTACGGCTATTTGTTGTTTAGCTTTTAAATTATTTAACTGAATATTGTAATGTTTTAATTTATCTGTAGATTGTTTATTATTATTGTTGTACTGTAAAGCGCCACAGAGCACCATGTGATTATGGCGCTGTATAAATATTGTATTTTATTAAGTCAAGATGGTGTTCGCTTTAACAGGCCTGCCAGAGATTAAAGTGTTTAGCGCTTTGAAAACTGGGCATTTTACGGGAACTTACCGTTACTTCATTCATGTTTACAATTACCACCCGATTTTTGCCAAACTCGGCCCACTTGCCCATGTGATGCATTGGACAAAAACACCAGCTGGCTGTCCTCCTGTCAAGTTATGGTAGCATATACACGACCAGAGCTTTGTTGTATCTATCGTTGTGTAAGCTACGATTCCCTCAGTATGTTCCCCAGGGAAACCTGTCCCTATAAGCCGCCTCTTAATGCCGAGTCGCTCCCGCAGGGCGAGATCGGGCCACGGGGCAAATCGGGAGAGCGAGGCAAGGACGGTCAGCGAGGAGAGCGAGGAAAGGACGGAACGCCGGGACCGAGCGGTTTGGCGGCGTCGAAAGGAGAGAGGGGAGACATGGGATCGCCGGGAGAACGCGGGTCCCCTGGCCCGTCGGGAGAACGGGGTCCCACGGGCAGTACGGGCGTGCAGGGAGTGCCGGGACCGCCGGTAAGTGGGGGCAGACGGATAGGGATGGGGATAGTCACGGAGATAAGTATTCTCAATGAGGTCTTGTCACGATGATTGTACTGTCACCGTGACAGTCAAATCAGCATTGTTGTATAATTCCGAGGCCAATGACACTCCAACCAACCGAATGACCGTTCTGTCACCGTTACAATACATTTTTAATCTTGGAACTTAGTCACAATAACAGTACAATAGCATTAACGGTCAAATCGCGGTGACAGTCTAATGACGATGACAAATCGCTAAAGACAATAGTACAGTTACGATGACAGTGCAATAAAGATGACAGTCAATTTATGATGATAGTCGAATTGCAGCAGTCACAATCCAATCGCTGCAGTGCAATTCTAAATACGATGTACCCACTGACATAGACACCGCGCCCCACTCACAACAAACCACTGACACACACACACAAATGCACGCACACACACACGCACGCACGCACTCACGCACACACACGCACACACACGCACACACACGCACACACACGCACACACACGCACACACACGCACACACACGCACACACACGCACACACACGCACACACACGCACACACACGCACACGCACACGCACACACGCGCACACGCACACGCACACGCACGCACACGCACACGCACACGCACACGCACACGCACACGCACACGCACACGCACACGCACACGCACACGCACACGCACACACACGCATACACACGCACACGCACACACGCGCACACGCACACGCACACGCACACGCACACACACATACATACACACACAGGCAGACACACATACAGACATGTGTGCATATATTCACATGTAAACAGTATATTTATGTTCACTGTGATTCTCATTGCTTCTCCGAATGTCTGTCCGCCTATTCATTTGCCATGTTTGTTACTGGTCCGTTTCTTTTTAGGGAGACGCTGGACCTCAGGGAACGAAAGGTGACATTGGACTTCCCGGTGAACGGGTATGTTTTATTGCAATATTTACCAACATCAACCACAATTATTTGGTTATTAACATCTCAGAATAGTTCTGAACAATACGTTCAGAACACATCAAACATGTAACGTTACAGCGCCGTCAAAACGTCGTTCCCTTGCAGGTATTGAGACGAGGCCATCTACGAATACTAAATAGCTCAATATTGATAGAACTTAGTGATTGTTACATACGCATGCTGGACTGTGCCTTTAATCGCCAATCTTTAAGAACAGCTTCAAGTTCAAATACTCTATCATAATTTTGGTTATTTTCGGCTTCAATTAATAATGATCAAGAAAGTATTGGTGTTTTGTCTGACGATTTCGTGAGAATGCCTTATCACAGAAACACCTGAAATGTAATATTGTCAATTACGTCACATCGTTTGTGCATGCCTCGTTGTCATAGCGACACGGACACGCATAAGCAGAAACCAACACAATTACATTGACATAATTATTATGGATACGTTAATATAAAAGTCGAAGACTTAACCATTTCATATAATATTATTATAAATGTTTTCATGTTATATGTGTCGTTTCTTTCAAGACACATATTATTATATTTGTCACACACATACGTATCATTTTGAAATATGTTTTCACTAATCAAATCTGAATTACGGACATAACGCATTACGCTTTGTCACCGCCGTCAACCACTTTCCATTCGCCGCCATGTTGTGACGCATGGTCACGTGTCTGCTCCAGGGAACGCGCGGACCAGTGGGAAAGACGGGAGCTCGGGGCGTTCGGGGATTGGCAGGGAAGCGCGGCGTTCGTGGCCCGACTGGAGGCCGGGGAGAGAACGGGGCGCAAGGAGAGATCGGTCTGCCCGGATCCCCCGGCCAGCCAGGTCTGCCAGGCCCAACTGGTCAACCCGGTCCAGTGGGACCCGGTGGACCGGCCGGCAAACAAGGAGTCAAGGTTGGGACACGTACTAGTATTATGACTGTTAATTATGTTGCTTTGGAATTAAAAATTTAGTTTAATCGTATCAACTGATAGGTTTTCAAGCAGTAAATCTTTTAGTATTAGTCAATTAAGTATAATCAGTACTTTATTTTATATAAGTTATTTATTTTGAAATGTATATTTAAATTTTGTATTATGGTAATTAATTTTTAGATATAATTATTGTTTTTAGTGTTTGTATTGTATAAAAGTTGTTCTAAGCGCCTCTGATTATCCAAATACATCACTCCATAATAAAGTAAAATGTACTGTTATTATTATTATTATGGTTGTTGGTAGTTTATTAGTATTTCACTTATCGTTATCGTTATCGTTATCGTTATCGTTATCGTTATCGTTATCGTTATCGTTATCGTTATCGTTATCGTTATCGTTATCGTTATCGTTATCGTTATCGTTATTCTTATTCTTATTCTTATTCTTATTCCTATCACCATCACAACCTTCACCATAATCACCATAATTATCATCATTATCATTAAAATAGTAACCGTTTCACGTTCAGGTCGATGTTACATTCAGCCACATTATACAGTCAGACCACAATGCCCTTCCTTCGGGTGCGTGTCTCAACACTAAAGATGACATTCGCGCCCGGCTGAGAGTTTAGATGTAATGTCTCACAACGCTGTTGTCCTGGTTGTGTATTGAGTATTGGGCATGTCACGTTTCAGGGAGGAAGAGGAACGCCTGGTCTGGTCGGGAAACCGGGAGACAGAGGAGCGGACGGGGAATCAGGTCGGGACGGGACGAAGGGCGAACGCGGGGAGGACGGACCATCGGTAAGGCACCAGTCGACGGAGGAGACGTCTTGGCACGTCTAATGTCAGCAACGACACGTCGTGGCACGTTTAATGAATGCGACAACACTTTGTGGCACGTTTAACGAATGCAACGACGCGTGATATAACTTTTATTCGTTGTTTAAAGACGGACCAATACATAAAAATAAATAATCGCTTAACGTTAAATGATATTATGTTTTCACAGAACTCAGCTTTCTCGAACCTTGTGGCGGTTAATGACCTATTCTGCTACGTTTTGTATAATAAATATGATTTAAATATTCTGAACATTGGAGAATTTTAATTACACAAAACCATAACTATCTTGTAAATATCTGCAAATCTATTAAAAGTGTAATATAAATAAATAAAGCATCAATATAAGGGGTCATTTATTTTGTGTCGATGACATTAATTTAACTCAAAGTAGTTTGCGTTGTTGTTGTTGTTGTTGTTGTTGTTGTTGTTGTTGTTGATGGTTGCTATGGTGACGCCTTGCAGGGCGCAGCTGGTCCACCTGGAGCACCAGGACAGCAGGGAGAGCGAGGCATGCCGGGAATGGTTGGACTACGTGGCGAAACTGGACCAATGGGAGGACAAGGCATGAAGGTAAGCAACCATCCCTTCGGAGTTGTCCGTTCCACCTGCTACTGTAGGTTAATGGTGACGTGGCCGAAACAACGTATTCGTTTTAATGCCACCACAACTGAAGAACAGCAACGATATTGTAGCGGATATGTGCACTGCGAAAGATTCAGTTAGCGCAACAGAGACTTGTAAAAAAAACTAAAACAGCTAGCTTGAATGTCTCGTTGCGTGTATTCATAACGATACAAAATGATATCCGCTGCATGATTTGGAGCCAGAAATGCTTAAATTCACGTGATCGGGTAATCGCCGAACTGCAGTTGGTTTGCTGCGGTGTTTTCTTTCGATTGAAGCGGTCCGTGTCAGAATTCGTTCATACTTGATTGTCTGGTTTCGTAGGGCGACTCAGGTCCGCCTGGACCCAGCGGAGATCGAGGAGAGCGCGGTAACGCAGGACAACCAGGTCCTCCAGGACCTAGCGGACCAGGCGGGATGCCAGGAAATGATGTACGTGTGTTGTAGTTTTAGGCAATACGTGTAGAATGTTTAGGCCATATACCAAGGAACTGGTTCAAGCGCACAAGCTTCGGTTGGACTTTTAAAGGTTCACAGTATTAACTTACATATGTATACTATATTGGTTGTGCCTAGTAATTTTGCAAAAAAAGATCGTTAGTAAACAATTAGTTATAATTTAATGGTATCAAAAACATGCTATCTTAGATTCAGGGCGCTGCAATCTTGAGACGTATGCGCCAGTGACGTAAGCCAACTCTTTTGCGTCACTGGCGCATTGTTGAAAAAGGCAAGGATTGGCGGAATTGTCGCGACGTCATGCGCCAGTGACGTAAGCGGTTTAAGTCAATGGCGCATAAACCTCAAGATGGCAGCGCCCTGAATCCAACATAGAGTGGTTCTGGTACAGTTATACTATAATTTATTGTTTATTAACGATATTTGTGCATAATTAGTATGCATAACCAATACATTATACAGATGTAAGTAAATGCTGTGACTCTCACTGACTGGAGTATCCCTTTAGCCCTCTGAAAGTGCCCAGTCCAGTATATGGAAGAAGAAGAAGAACCGAGCCGCTAAAACAGTGCTGATTTTAGGCGGTTGTTGCAACTGTTACAGTATTATTAACGTATTTTTGATAATATAGGCCTAAATAACTTTTAATTTTGATTACTTCTTAGCTCTCAGGAAACCTTTTTATGCTTTTTGGTAATGAATTGACTTCATTTCAAAATAATGGTTTATGCACTACATTTCGCTTTCCAAATGTTGAATACATATAATATGAACTTAAACAATCTGCAAAAACAAAACTATGTTAGTTAAGAGTTAATGGTATGGTAAGTTGATTTTTGATACCTTGATTGCTAAAAACGCACTCATTAGAAACGCAATTTAAAAAAGGCGAACAGAGTTACCAGAAAATTCATTTGCTAGCAATCTGGGCTCTCAATACGGATTTGCCCTTTGACTTGTTGTAATTCGTACATCAGAGATAGTATCCGATCACACATACCGCACGCACTGACGGATCTGATTTTCTCGACCTAGGGTCCACCGGGTAAAGACGGTCTACCAGGACTAGCAGGACGGCCTGGCGAGAGAGGAACACCAGGTGTCGCTGGGCGGGCTGGACCGCAGGGTCTCGCCGGTCTCGTGGTACGTACAGTCCCCTCGCTTCATGCTTAACAGTTTCACGCATCACTGGAATCATTTAAATCCGTGCCGAAGACGCACCGTAGCGTTTACATAACTTAGACGATCACCAACTGTCTTTTACAACATCTGTTCATGTCTAATGTATATTTTATCAATATGTTTATTTTTATATATATTTAGCCTAGTGTCGACATCATTGCTTTTATTAAAATGTAGTATTTTATTTATTTATTTATTTCGTTAATTTCTTTAAGTGTTTTTTTCTCTTACAAACACTGTATACTATTACTGTAATGTGGTTCTCAACAAAATAAATACTATCATTATTATTATTATCATCATTTTACATAATTATATACCAGGTGCGTTGGCACACCGTTTCGAATTTAATCCAGTCTAGTCATAACAAAACGAATATCCCGAGAATCCATTTTACGCGACTATGTACATGCAGAGTCATCGGTATGTGGGCAGTTTATCCGCTTTTGGCAATGAAGAATATTCCAATGGTTAACTATCTAATAAGAGTACGTTACGTGTAAGTAGTCTATGCTTAATTGGCGCGGCAATGATCGGAGCGCCGAAGCGCCGATCGAAGAAACCGAGGTTCTAATCGTGGTGCCGGTCACTCGGTGTTTCGGCAACCGTACCAATTGTCATGCCGAAAATTATGCAATTTCGTTAAACCTGCATCTTTTAGAAGAGACACTTGGTTTCACTCGGTATTTATGCCAGAAGAGTAAACGATATCATGCAGGCAAATGGAACAAAACTGTCGTCAACTCGCTTAGCTGGAATATCATTCTTTAATCTTATGTTAGCATTAATGTCCTAAAATGTCCCAGTTAGTAGCAAATGCAGAAGATATCCAATTTCTGTTGGATTATCTATCAGCCAAATGCCATCGGACTAATGCAACTTTTGTTGACGATCTTGTTAAATCAGATTGAATTGTGTTGTGGTTTGTTTGACGATTCACTGTCACTTTGCTTTTAGGGAACCCGAGGATTGCCAGGGGCTGCCGGCCCACCGGGCGACAGGGGAGAGAGGGTAGGTAGTAGTCATCACACATGTCTTAGCACTCGCTTTTCTTAGCACTCACATACGTTCACGTAAACCTAAAACCATACACCAGGGGGCGGGGCAGTTTCAGTCGTACCCATAGTATTTTATACCGAAAGGATCCATATCGTGAGTGTGGCGCTAATTGTCAAACGGAACGGCACACTGACGTTATTTGTATAATTTATTAGGGAGACTCTTAGGTAATATAGGCGGCATACTAAAGCATGTTTTATTTACTTTCCCCTATATTAAACATTATAATTATGAAATAATAAATAATATGAAATAATACGCAAACCTAACACCTTATTAAACGTTGTAATATAGAATATATTGCAATTGTGAGTGTGTATGTGTGTGTGTTTGTTATATACTGGGGTCCTACTGCTTGATTGATATTTGGCGAACTCGTATCCGTTGTAAAACTAACTTCACAAACTGATTTTTATTATAAAAAAATTTAAAGGACATTTTAGATATATAATATTTATTTATTTATTAGCTTAACATATAATTTATAATAGATAATTTATCATTTTGAAGGATATCTTACATATATTATTTATTTGTTAGATCAAAATAATATTTTGTATTGGAAAATGTATAATTTTAAAGCATATTATATATATATATATATATATATATATATATATATATATATATATATATATATATATATATATATATATATATATATATATATATATATATATATATATATATATATATATATATACATATACATATACATATACATATACATATACATATACATATACATATACATATACATATACATATACATATACATATACATATACATATACATATACATATACATATACATATACATATACATATACATATACATATACATATACATATACATATACATATACATATACATATACATATACATATCTTCTGTCTCATATTATTGTATATGCGCACAACATGACTCAAACATCAGAACACCTTCATCTTTGACATGACATGCACATTTCCTGTTGAAAATGGCTTTATTATTACTATTAGTATTATTAGTATTACACCGATGGGAATGTGTGTGTTTCAGGGCGAGCCGGGCGGTCAGGGAGTGCAAGGACCAATGGGAGCGCCGGGACAACAGGTTGGTATGGCAACTGTCAACAACGACCAATCACCATGGTTACTAGCAGGACATTAATAGTGAGACAACTAGTTATAGGCAATAAAATACAGGAGTTGCACATATTCAAGTACTGACATGGTATGTGTTTCACGCCGTATCAAAGTCGAGTTGCGTTTAAAAATATATTATTTATAATATAAAGGCAAAACGTGTGACATATATATGATAGATTTGTTCATGTCCTGTATGGGGTCTATAGATATGGCAGAAAGTCACAACATGAACGTGCACCTTAGACACGACAAGAAGGACTTTTCAAGAATCTTCTAACATCTCGGAATATTCTTTTTTTAAAGACAAATATATTTGTAAATCCCTTAACATATATACAAGTGTAAAACTTCGTCTGCTTGTCTCATTAAAACCTTGTTAATTATTTATTTCAAACTCTGCTATGTGAATGATTTACATTGCGACATTATGGCAGTACGACTTCAAATAATAACGCAGTATGTTGTTACAATAATGTTAAAGTTCTCTAAATCGACATAGTCATGTCATATCAACTCGTTACGTTCGCTTTTAGGGTCCCGCCGGTGTTATGGGTGTCAAAGGAGATTCAGGCGGCAAGGGCGCGAAGGTAGGAAGGAATTGTGTAGTAGATCGTTGTAGTCGTGATATATTCTGATTCTTATTTGTTGTAGTGCAAACCCCTAATGGGGCATCACGCACTTAGTGCGGATGGGTGGTGTCAGGTTGGCTGGCTTCGTGTTAACTGGAAGTAGAATAAAATGGTTTGTACATGGGAATATGGGATTAGGGTGGGGTGGATGGGGAAAAGTATAGGTGAGTGATAGGGGAGGGTGGGGGTGTGGTAGGGACAGGGTGTGGAGGGAGCTGTTGTCAGGTGTCAGAAGGGTGCAGTTGTC
>OZ024855.1:54170261-54185261 GCA_964017155.1 Oasisia sp. SBJ-2009 | reverse complement strand
CTACTACTACTGCTACTGCTACTGCTACTGCTACTGCTACTGCTACTGCTACTGCTACTGCTACTGCTGCTTCTAATACTACTACTACTACTACTACTACTACTACTACTACTACTACTTCTACTACTACTACTACTACTACTACTACTACTACTACTACTACTACTACTACTACTACTACTACTACTACTACTACTACTACTACTACTACTACTACTACTACTACTACTACTACTACTACTACTACTACTACTACTACTACTACTACTACTACTACTACTACTACTACTACTACGACTACCACTACCACAACCACGACCACTACTATTACCACTACCACTGGTACTACTATTACTTTTCTTCTTCTTTATATTTCTCAGTTTTATTAATGTTGATAAATAAACATGTCTTGCTGCCTGAATCGATTACGTCTGTCATTACTCACTATTGTCTGGGTACTTCCTGTAGGCGTTCAAGGGACGATGGGCCGACGAGCCTGTAACAGAACATACATGGTTTGGCGAAGAACTGGAGCACGGGTTCCCCGTAAGTACACCAGCATTATCGGATGGTGAACACGCCTCGATGTTATGATGTGCTTTCGAAAGATACGAATGAAAAGTAACAGTAACATCTATGGCAACTACATGCATCCTAATATAGAGGTGCAGCAAAGAGTATTCTAGCAAGCTAATATGAGAGAAGAATGCATTTCGGAATATATTATACGTGTATAATTTCATTTAACTGCGCACTGATGTGAACGGATAGGGGAGAAACACACGGCCACCCACACACGCGCGCGCGCGCACACGCACACGCATACGCACACGCACACGCACACGCACACGCACACGCACACGCACACGCACACGCACACGCACACGCACACACACACACACACACACACACACACACACACACACAGCTCCTCGACTGTGACACGCTGACCAACACACAAGTTATTCTTCACAACAAGTGTTCGTTGCGCTGGATCTGTCTGCGTTGTCCTAACGATGTCCTGATCTCCTCCGCCAGTTCACCTACAAGGCTGACAAGGTCCAGCTGACGTTCCTCCAACTGCTCAGCAGCACTGCCTACCAGAACGTCACATATCACTGCCTCAACTCAGTCGCATATTACGACAAGGCGGAGCGCAGCTATCGAAAAGCGGTTCGATTTATGTCGTCCAACGACTTGGAGTTGGTTGCTAGGAGACCGCGGAAGGCGCGCTACTCCGTGTCGGTGGATGAGTGCAGGGTAAGTCTCCATCGTATACAAGCATGGAGGCCATATCGCAAGAAGGATGTTGATATGCTAGAAAGAGTACAAAGGAGAGCAACCAAAATTATACAAAAACTCAGGGATATTAGTTATGAAATGCGTCTAAAAGAATGTGGTTTAATAACACTATAAACCAGAAGTTTGGGAGGAGATCAGATTGAGGTGTTTAAAATATTGAATGGGTATGGAAATATTGACAGAAATATTTTGTTCTCGGTTAAGGAAGAGAGAAGGACTAGAGGACATGGAATTACATTAGCAAAGAAGCAGTGTAGACTATATATTAGAAACATTTCATTTTCGCAAGGAATAGTAAAAGAATGGAACAGATTATCAGCTGATTGTGTAAGTCCTAGTAAGTAGTGTTAATATATTTAAAAATAAAATCGACATATACCTAAGACGGGCGGGGGATATTTAGACAGGTTGGACTCTCGATAAGCCAAAGGGCTTCCTAGTCAACCTGCCGTCTAGAGTTGAATCTCTAGGTGGCAATCTTATTAAATCTTCTTGTTAAATCTAAGTCAACCTATTATTTTCTATGATCTTGTCGGAACTTTTTCTCTGAGTGGATTGTATCTAGGTTGATGGCGCTATATATGAGTAGTACTTATTACTGTTATTGTTTACTCCATAAATCCCCGTATTATTATTTAAAATGCTAGACTTTTCTTTATCAAATGAAAGTACTGAGTAGGCGTATCGTGCGCAGCTGCTATCCTACGAGACAATGGGGATAGTTCCATTAATTGGACATGATTATGTGTATTGCTATTCCATTGTCGGGTCTTCATCGTCGAAATGGTCGTCCGTATACATACTTACATGCGAAACTGTACAATTCTAAAATAATGTTTTAGTTCCCGCTACCGATAATCGTGTATGGCCCAAATTGTATTATGATTTACGCGATAATCGTAAGGTGTTTGACGGGCATTATATTTTGTCTTCCCGTTAAAACGGTCAGCTGGCCATTCAGCTAATGTTGGTCTAGTCCCAATGGTGAATTTAATAGTGACACTTCATCATATGGACTGGCTGAAAGTAATCGTAGGGTGACCTTAATTGCGAAGTGACTGCATTAATAAGGTGATACATCCTGTGATTAGTATGATTGAAATATCTACATTTTATTTTTTACCTTTTTATAATTATTACAAGCATTTCTAAAGCGCCAAATTTCAGGGACCAGCCCGTTCATAGGCGCATACACACATTACCGTAAAACAGATATAGAATTATACAACAGGTAAAAAGATATAAAATGTATATATATATATATATATATATATATATATATATATATATATATATATATATATATATATATATATATATATATATATACGTGTATAGCAATTTAAGATATAGGATATTGTTTCTAAGATATTAAGTCAATTGCATAAATATAAATAGATAAGATTAATTTAAAAAGTAAAACATTATAATTATTATACATTTACGTATCGTGTACTTGCAGTTGAAGCAAGGGGACACGTGGGGACGCACGGTGTTTGAATTCAAGACGGAGAAAACCCAACGACTGCCCGTCGTTGACATCGCAATGGTCGATATAGGCGCCGATGACCAGGCATTCGGTCTCGAAATAGGGCCCGTTTGCTTCTCGTAGTGACGTCATAGTCGCTGACTTCACTGCCAATGACGTCTGGCGAGTTCAGTTAGAGAAGACGTTTGAGATCGCGCATTGCGGATGAAAGGGGGAGCGTTAGTCTAAGTCAAAGGACCCGTGGGGAGGAATGATAGAGAGCCAATGTTGCCCGTGGCTGCTTGGCTGTAGGGTGCGGTTCATCGAACAGTTGAACGTCATTGATCTGTGGGACGTTCCGGAACGTCCATGTTATATTTCTTAAGCCACCGTCAAATCGAAAGTGAAAGAACAGGTATGATGACATCTGTATTTAGATTGTACGACCATTGTAGAGATGTGACCGCGGTCTGGATATTGCTTTGTGAAACAGTGGTCTAGCAATGTTTGGATTGTTGAACTGTGCCGACCAGCGTAGAATATTTGACGAGTAGCGTTGAAATTGAATGATTGGAATATGTTAGTCTCGGGACAGGGAGAAGCCTCGTGTCGCTAACAGTGTCATTGTTCTCCGCGGATGTAACCCGGTGATCAGGTGCGGTAGTGACATGTGATCAGAAGCTACCACTTCTGGTCACATGTCACTACCGCTCCTGGTAACATATGATCAGGAGCGGTAATAAAGTGTGACCAGGAGCGGTAATAAAGTGTGACCAGGAGCGGTAATAATATGTGATAAGGGTGGTAAAAAACAGATGGCCAGGAGTGGTAATAACGTGTGATCAGGATCGTTAATAACATGTGATTAGAGGCGGTAATAATAAGTATTGATGAGCGGTAATAACAGGTGATCAAGAGCGGTAATAATAGATGACCAAGAGCGGTAATAACATATGATCAGGAACGGTAATAATAGATGGTATTGAGCGGTAATACAGTGAATGTCGTGTGAATTTATGGTGTGGCTTTTTGCCATGTTGTCCACAAAAACAATTTGTGCTCAACTAATGTGACGCTCGAATGATAAGGCATATATGTATTGGCGACATCAACGGATTTAACCTGGTGAAGAGTGGCTAATTCTGTAGATTGAGTAATATCCGGAATGTTCCGTCAAAGGGTCCACGTTAAAAGTCGCGTTTTTCTAAAAACGCGGAGTAGAGAGTTGGTTTCCGCTAGTGTGTTTCAAGATGGGTCTGTTAGTTGGGTCGATTAAAAGACAACCCGGGGAGATCGTGGCGGACATAGGGGCTCCTCCCTTGCGTCGTGGGCGAGGGAAGAACGATACGTATACTACTCTACCTCTTTCATGCCATATGCGCGAGTTGTTAGTTGTTTGTGTTGTAGTTCCAGGCTGATTTGTTTACGTCAGCTGTTCACTGCCGCAGTTATAGATACGTTGATAAATGATTGTATGTTTATGAACGATACTGCCGAAAGAAGACGATATTTTCACCACAAAGTGTTCAAAGCTCTAGTTGCTTATTTTTTATTGTGAATCTACATTAAAGTGCCATTTATTAAATTGTTGCGTTTCTGCTGCTTTCGAAATGTTATCTGTGTGCGTCTGTGTGTGCGTGTCTGTGTCTGAGTGTTCGTGCGTGCGTATGCGAATGTTTGCGTTCCTGCGTGTGCGCGTGCGTGCGTGCGTACGCGCGCGTGTGTGTGCATGTGTAAATGCGTATGTGTGCATGCGTATGTGTGTGTGAATGCGTGTTTGAATGTGTGTGCGTAAGTGCGTGCGTTCGTTCGTGCGTGCAAGCGAGCGTGCGTGCATAGATGCAGGAACTGCATACGTGTATTCAGGCAGGTATTCTTACTACAAGTCAAACAGGAAATATTTGTATTGCATCACGTCACAACAAAGTTTAAATATAAATCAGTCAGCCATATACTATTAATAATCATATCGCTTATATTGATGTTTAGTTCCATTTTGTAAATCGTTAATACATTTTAAATTGAAAAAACAGTCATGCTTACCAATCCTTATTTCAGCCCTATATCATTCTTGATCACAACGTATTCATGTGCGGACATACAGTGGACGAAATTTCACAATGACAACCTAATTAAGGTTAATAATTAATCTGATAAAATTCCAACATTTTGTTATATATATTTATAATTCGAAACATTACTGAACTAATATATATGATGACTACTATCAATATAATTATATTATATGCAAATTAACGCATTACGCAATTAGCTAACTATATTAATTCGTTCGAAAGGTCTTTCTTGGTGTACATATTATGCAGAAAAAGAGATATAAGTTGCCTTAGCAGTATACTGTAAAATACATTGTTAACTAAGCAATTGTAATAATCTCGTTATATCATTCTAAAATAGAAAATGTTAACTACTCAATAAAAAAAAATATCTCAGTTCTACCTAGTGCATATAACTAAAACACAGAATAATTTGCTCGATACATATGCAATGCAATGTTAACTGTTTAACCTCTGAACGAAAACAAGATAGTTTCGTGTTATTCATGCCGACAACAAGGCCAAGGATGACAACGCGCTTAGGATCATTAGTGCGACCCCCGCAGTGGTTGTGCGCGTGCCGGTATTGGCCCTGCTGTCCTCGTCCCGAAGGAGAGAGCCCTCTGGGCAAGCCTCCTCCCACCCGACGGGGTGGCCCTTGTTCTGTTCCTGCAGCCACTCGGTGAGGGGCTGGAAGTACTCCATGAGGGCGTCGGCGCTCATCGACCGTTGCCCCGTTATCAACTCCATGGCTTCCGGCCACGGCTTCGAGCTGCCCAGCTCCAGCATGTTCCTGTGGGCGTCCACGGCATGGTTAGTAATGTGGTTGTAGGGGTGGGTGTGTGGGTGTGTGGGTGTGTGGGTGTGTGGGTGTGTGTGTGGGTGTGTTGGTGTGTGGGTGTGTGGGTGTGTGGGTGTGTGGGTGTGTGGGGGTGTGGGTGTGTGGGTGTGTGGGTGTGTGGGTGTGTGTGTGGGTGTGTGGGTGTGTTGGTGTGTGGTTGTAGTGGTGTGTGGTTGTAGTGGTGTGTGGTTGTAGTGGTGTGTGGTTGTGTGTGTGTGTGTGTGTGTGTGTGTGTGTGTGTGTGTGTGCGTGCGTGCGTGCGTGCGTGCGTGCGTGCGTGCGTGCGTGCGTGTGTATATTGTGCAAATGGTGTCGTACTGCCTTAAAGTGAAAAAAAAGGCTACAGTTTAGTGTTATGCACCTAAAAGAGTTTACACTAGCTAATCATTTGCATCTACAATCCAATTTTTCACCTTAGTGGTTACCTCAGAAAGTGGTCTTAAAGTGGGAAAATCTAGCTAAATCACCGACACCATGAACCGGCCCATCTTGGATCTTGCAACCAATCACAACCCAGCAGTTTGGAAAAGTAATACGTCAGAGAGTCGTCTGCTGGTTCAGCTGTCATAACAGAGAGCCAAGCGGTACGCTAAAAGTTGCCTTACGTCGGTTTACAACGAAATCGCGACATCAATATGCCACACTGTTCCTCAAACGCTTATAGTAATAGTACAGTGAAAGACAGTATCAGTAAGATGTCTTCTTGTTAACCTATGAATCGAGCAGAACTGAAACAGTGGTTCGGTGGATTCGTTTGGACAGTCACAGACACAGCGCGGATCCTAGACGACCCGATTTGATTGACCTAACCATCAAAACGACCACCAACAGCCGCCAAACTTCTCCTCACATATCTTACATACATATGCATACACTACATTATGTAATCAAATCTCTTGCATTCCTCTGACGAAGAAATTCACACACAAAAACGCGCAGACCTCGAGTACAACTTGTTCGGCCGCTCAGCGGTACCGTAAAATCGCTTTTAAAAGCTTTACACAAAATACCGCTAGACGCCACGTTTCTGACTGCTAATATTTAATTGTTTTACTTCACACGCGCGAAATAGTTTAATTACTTATAAATAATATAATAATAATAATTAATTATTATCATCACTATGATTTGCAGGAAATTATAAGTTTTATTATTTTTATATTGATATTTTATTTTTATAATTGTTCATATATGTTTCTAGTATATTTATGTTTTTTTTCTTCTGGTGTGTATTTGTTGTTTAGCATTTTAATGTATGTAAAACGCCATGAACAAGTTTAAATTGGATGTGGCGCTATATTAAATAAACAAACAATTGTTTTTATTATAATATAATATTTTATTTATGTAGCGCCACATCCATAATTGTTTGTGGCGCTTCACAAAATAATGCTATTAAAAATACAATAAAGAGAAAACTACTCACAGATAATATTATTTAAAAATAAATAATGAAAATACATGTTTCTATATCATTAACTAAGCTGACCTATCAGTCATAAATAAACATACAAATTACATAACAACAATTGAAATAAATGAATATAAAAGTATGGTTAATAGTAATAAATAATTAAAGTAGTAAAATAAGTACGACGTAATAATAATTTTTATTCAGCACATACACAACCATTATGCATAAGAACATATTACTGAAGCTATTTGTTCTACTCATGAATGACATTTCCACCATCAGATATGTAATAATTATTATTTTTGAACAAGACACTTTATTAATTATCGGAACAATAAATCTCTAAAATGTAAAAAGGAATATGAATATATGGGAAATATTATGGTGGTAGAAAAAGAAGGATTTAAAAACAGTAATATTAACATGTTATTGTTTTAGTTATTATTGTTAAAACATCGCTTATGTAATATAAGCTTGCATGCTCGCAGTACACGCGGGATGTTTATAGAAATATTGATGAAATAAACAATGTGACTTCATTGAAAAACACGTAATTTCCTTTTTCTTTTATAACTAATAGGCAATTTTGGATAATTATGCAGACACATGTATTTTTAATATTTATTTTTAAATATTACCTGTGGGTAGCATTCTTATTATTGCATATACTTTAATAACAGTATGTTGAATAGAAGAGAAGAGAATTGTGGATTTGGCGCTATATAAAATAAACTAATAAAATTATATATTTGTATATTAAATTGTTATTTTTTATCAACTCTATTAGACCCATATCACCAAAGCGTTGCCTTAGTTTGCCGTTTAACATTTTCTGTAGATCATAGTGATGCAGCTAATTATTATTATATTATTTATAATTAATTAAACTAATTCGCGCGTGCGAATGCAGTAAGGTTAATAAATATTCGCGCGCCATCTAGCGGTATTTTGTGTAAAGCTAACTTATAATAGCGAGTTTACGGTAGTCGAAGTTGTCGAGTTGCCGTTCGCCAAGATTTGCGTTTCTGTTATGAATTTTCTTCGTTAGACGAATACAAGTGATTTTTTTTGTAATGTAGTGTATGTATATGTATGTAAGAAATGTGGGGAGAAGTTTGGCGGCTGTTGGCGGTCGTTTTCGTGGTTAGGTTAGAAAGTAACAGATAATAATATGCATGCACAGTTCACGCCGACCAAGAAGACTCTCTGACGTCATTTTGTTTCTAAAATGGCGTAGTCTGTAGACTTTCTATGTCTATGTGTTTTACATTTTTGTCCTGGTAAACCACTGACGTTAAAAATATGATTGTTGCTGGAAGTTGTTACTTTTTATTCACTCTGTTAATCCCATATGATCCAAACATTTACTTTGTTTTCCCTTTAATATTATTTTACGGCTAGTAGCTAAAGGTCCCATCTATACACCGCCTGTATGCTTGACTCAACAGTGACCACGACCGGTTACACACTATATGATTACGGTGCACAGACATAACCCATCATGTGGCCATACGTCCAGTCTCTGAGTACGATGGCATAGACATACCTGAGTTTTGTGCCTGCCGCCCTGGAGCCTCCGATGTCGCACTTGTGCAGTGGGCCCGTGTGGCCGGCCTCTTTACACAGGGCGCGGTGGAATTGAAACTGGATGACGTAACTGACGAAATATCTGTGAGAAAATATCGTAATACACCGTGAAAACTATTTCTAACTCTAAATAGTCCGTTTTTTTTATTAATTAATTTTAGTTTTGATTAATATAAATTGGTCATTGCTGAATGGGTGAATGGGTGAGTGGGTGAGTGGGTGAGTGGGTGAGTGGGTGAGTGAGTGGGTAAGTGGATGAGTGAAATAGTAAGAGTGAGTGGGGGTGGGTGGGTGAGTGGGTGAGTAAGTGAAAGGCGAGTGACTGAATGAATGGGTGAGTGAGTGAGTGAGTGAGTGAGCGAGCGAGCGAGCGAGCGAGTGAGTGAGTGAGTGAGTGAGTGTGTGAGTGAGTGAGTGAGTGAGTGAGTGAGTGAGTGAGTGAGTGTGTGAGAGGGGAGAGGAAGAGTGTGAGGAGTAACTGGTAGATAGAGAGTGCGGTGATAGTGAGAGAAAGAAGAGAGTGCGGATGACACATTGGTACTGCAAATGAGACAGGTAGCAAATAAATAAAAAATAAAGAGACAACGACATTCAAGAAAAAATACACAGGACACCTGTTCACCACTGACGCTGTCTCTCACCTGATGTAAGGTACATCAGCCGGAATGTGATACTTGGCGCCGGGATCGAAGTCGTCATCTGTCCGAGGCACTGGCGGGGACACGCCCTGGTATTTGCACCTAGTCAAAACAAACATTTCATTAATTTTAGTCGAAGTAATAGTTGGTAGTAAATGTCTCAAACTATCGCCATTAATTTGCTAACAGACGTCATGCAGTAACTGCCACCATCATTTGCCACCAGGGTGTGCTGCTGAGTTCCCCAGCCTCAGTACTCCCCGGCAGGCCGCATTGAATATCGCCGAACATTGCCAATGATATCATCGAACTTTTGCCTAGGTTTTGTTTCAGCCAAACAAGGTTCATGGTTCACGTACGCGTAACATTTAGAAGGCAGAAGTAAGTATTTGAACACACAGTACCTCTCAGCCGATCGTGGGAAATGTCGATCGGACAATTATATCGGGATTTCCCGTAACAACCCTTTGAAATGTGTCGAGAGCGGTGACGTTTTAGTGGCGTGTAGCCGACAGCAAAACCAGGCGATATAGTTACTTACGGGTCATAGGTGTTCAAATAACTAAGCCCAGTTCCGCACTTTGCGTTGGACATCTGCTACACCTGACTTGCAAGGACGACGTTTCTCCTCCGTGACAAACCTGTTCCATCAGACATCATCTCGATGTTTGGGAAGTATTCCGCAAGGCTGCAATTAAGTCGCGAAGACAATTCGTCCATAAATATCCACCGGTATGCATTGCCAGGTAACCATTCGTTGAGTGAACTTGAGCGATACTGAGTGAACAAACCGAAGTAACCGAAACAGCGGCACAGCTTCCGAGATAGAAATCTCCCGATTGAGGATCAGATGTTCTCGACACGGCGCCACCGCGCCATACACATAGCGCCATCACGCCCAACAACGACGTAATCATTCACGACAACGACCACGGTCTCACCTGAGCTGCCACCACTTGTAGTTGTAGTCTGGGGGCGGCGTGTCTCCTCGGTAGACGCTCCAGCGCCACTGGTCGATCATGTAGCCGAAGGGCAGGAAGCCCACCTTACTGAGTCCCTGCTTCATCAGGAAGTTGATGTCGAACTCTGCACACGTAGACGGCTGACATCAGTATTACATTTAACAAGATTGCCACCTAGAGAATCAACGCTAGATGGCAGGTGGGCTAGGAAGCCCTTTCGCTTATCGAGAGTCCAATCTATCTATTTAAATATCCATCTTAGGCATATGTGAGATTATATTACACATATTAACACTACTAGCACTACACTACTCTGTTCCATTAATTTACTGTTCTTTGTGAACATGAACACTTTCTAATATCTAGTCTACACTACTTCTTTGCTAATGTAACTCCATGTCCTCTAAACCTTTTCCCTTCCTTAACCGAGAAAAAAAAATATTTCTGTCAATATTTTTATAGTACAAATGATTAAGCAATTTCGCTAATTTCAATAACGTGTGTAACACAATTCAGCGATGTGTCAGTCAGTGTCGCTGATGTATTATTGTGGACCCTTTCTATTAAGGCCATCCGTTAGATTGGAAAAGAGTGACCTTATTAGCAAGTTGGCTGTAATAACGAGATGGCCGTAGCGCGAGGTTCGACTCCATGAGATCTTCCGGTCAGACGTTTGCATTAACTGAGAATAGCTATACATAGCAGAGTCATGTGTAATATAGTTTCATAACCGCAAACCTACTTCGGTTTCAATCTAAATGGAAGAACATCACCTGTGTTTTATAAATATTCACCTATGCACACAATTATATAATACCGTTCTCATATGTTCAGTACACACCATAGACAAGCGTATTGGAATGTAATTGCATCTGACTTTTACACGTTTATTCTTGTCTTCAATAACCGGTTCAGCAATAGCTGCAGAACAGAGGAACAGTCGTTCTGGAATAACTCTTCTGCAATTAGTCCTTCCAGATAAAACCTGTCTGGACGGAGTTATTGCACACTCGTTGTCTCTTGGTGAAAACGTTGTTCTTCACATTACATCACAACTCCTCTCAATGTTATAATGAAAATGTTGTTCTTTCCATTACAACACAACTCCTCTCAATGGTATGATGAAAATGTTGTTCTTCCCATTACAACACAACTCCTCTCAATATTATAATGAAAATGTTGTTCTTCCCATTACAACACAACTCCTCTCAATGTTATAATGAAAATGTTGTTCTTTCCATTACAACACAACTCCTCTCAATGGTATGATGAAAATGTTGTTCTTCCCATTACAACACAACTCCTCTCAATGTTATAATGAAAATGTTGTTCTTTCCATTACAACACAACTCCTCTCAATGGTATGATGAAAATGTTGTTCTTCCCATTACAACACAACTCCTCTCAATATTATAATGAAAATGTTGTTCTTCCCATTACAACACAACTCCTCTCAATGTTATAATGAAAATGTTGTTCTTCCCATTACAACACAACTCCTCTCAATGTTATAATGAAAATGTTGTTCTTTCCATTACAACACAACTCCTCTCAATGGTATGATGAAAATGTTGTTCTTCCCATTACAACACAACTCCTCTCAATGTTATAATGAAAATGTTGTTCTTTCCATTACAACACAACTCCTCTCAATGGTATGATGAAAATGTTGTTCTTCCCATTACAACACAACTCCTCTCAATATTATAATGAAAATTTTGTTCTTCCCATTACAACACAACTCCTCTCAATATTATAATGAAAATGTTGTTCTTCCCATTACAACACAACTCCTCTCAAGGGTATTTCCACATTGTGCATTGATCGGTTTAATGGTTCTTCTGAATAACGAGTGATTTAGTGTTAACTTAGACAAGCAGACACGAAGCAATATTCAATGTATTTGAATTTTAGCCTGATCTGGATTTAATTTAGGCGTCGAAAAAAACCTAACAGATAAATCTCTATATACAATGATACATATTATATAAACTTTCACAGTTTATCCGAAATAGGCTCCAAGTACACTGCATCAAATTTCGTTCAAACGCCAGAAATAGTGTCCGCCAAAAAACGTTCAAATAGAAAACACAGTTTATTGATAGTATTGTGGCTAACAGCAAGTTCCGAGAAGTGTCATACGACGTTCTACTTGTTCGAATTGTTCAAAGCTCCATGTTGAGTAACATAATTATTATTATTGTAAAATATTTTTTCAAGGATTTATATGTTTCTGGCGTACCTTTGTCGTCCGTGATGTTGTCGAGCAGTCCAATCTTGTGGAGGTGCTTCGGCGTGGAGACAGACAGAGCCATCACATCACCCACCGCCTCGTGGAAACCTGTCACGTAAGACGTCACGTCACGTAAGACGTCACGTCACGATGTCACGTCTGCTTCGACCATAGCAATTCAGGTAATGTTGTATGTAAGCTTCATGCATATCGCTCGGCGATGTTTTCGCACTAATCAGCATTGCACGTTAGTTGAGGGTACACAACTTGCATATTTTCACGCTGAGATTATTTATTTGCTTTGCTATAAGTAAAGACTTGTGTAACTTCATTTTCTTTATTTTTATTTCTAAACAATACGATAAATTACCATATCTGTTTTATATTTAGGGTAAATCCTAACAGTAACACGGAAACACAAAACAGGTCGAACGTGCATATACCAACGTGTTTCTCATATTTATAAACTGGTTAATAAAACCTGAGGAATTAGAGTTATGAATGCATTTCTAATTGAACGGCGTGAACAACAATGACGGCGTTCTCCAGAGCAGTTGCTTAGTGTTCATGAACATACGTGACTAGCTGGTGACGTGGAGAGTGTAGTCAGACTATGACTAGCTGGTGACGAGGAGAGTGTAGTCAGACTATGACTAGCTGGTGACGTGGAGAGTGTAGCCAGACTATGATTAGCTGGTGACGAGGAGAGTGTAGCCAGACTATGACTAGCTGGTGACGAGGAGAGTGTAGTCAGACTATGACTAGCTGGTGACGTGGATAGTGTAGCCAGACTATGACTAGCTGGTGACGTGGAGGGTGTAGCCAGACTATGTCTAGCTGGTGACGTGGAGAGTGTAGTCAGTCTCTGACTAGCTAGTGACGTGGAGAGTGTAGTCAGACTATGTCTAGCTGGTGACGTGGAGAGTGTAGCCAGACTATGACTAGTTGGTGACGTGGAGAGTGTAGACAGACTATGACTAGCTGGTGACGTGGAGAGTGTACCAGATTATGACTAGTTGGTGACGTGGAGAGTGTAGACAGACTATGACTAGCTGGTGACGTGGAGAGTGTACCAGACTATGACTAGTTGGTGACGTGGAGAGTGTACCAGACTATGACTAGTTGGTGACGTGGAGAGTGTACCAGACTATGACTAGCTGGTGCCGTGGAGAGTGTAGACAGACTATGACTAGCTGGTGACGTGGAGAGTGTAGACAGACTATGACTAGTTGGTGACGTGGAGAGTGTAGACAGACTATGACTAGCTGGTGACGTACAGAGTGTAGTCAGACTATGACTATTTTTTTAAACGTGGAGAGTGTAGTCAGACTATGACTAGCTGGTGACGTGGAGAGTGTACCAGAGTATGACTAGTTGGTGACGTGGAGAGTGTACCAGACTATGACTAGCTGGTGACGTGGAGAGTGTAGACAGACTATGACTAGTTGGTGACGTGGAGAGTGTAGACAGACTATGACTAGTTGGTGACGTGGAGAGTGTAGACAGACTATGACTAGCTGGTGACGTACAGAGTGTAGTCAGACTATGACTAGTTTGTGACGTGGAGAGTGTAGTCAGACTATGACTAGCTGGTGACGTGGAGAGTGTACCAGACTATGACTAGTTGGTGACGTGGAGAGTGTACCAGACTATGACTAGCTGGTGACGTGGAGAGTGTAGACAGACTGTGACTAGTTGGTGACGTGGAGAGTGTAGACAGACTATGACTAGTTGGTGACGTGGAGAGTGTAGTCAGACTATGACCATCTGTTGACATGGTGAGTGTAGACAGACTATGACTAGCTGGTGACGTGGAGAGTGTAGTCAGACTATGACTAGCTGGTGACGTGGAGAGTGTACCAGACTATGACTAGCTGGTGACGTGGAGAGTGTACCAGACTATGACTAGTTGGTGACGTAGAGAGTGTAGCCAGACTATGACTAGCTGGTGACGTAGAGAGTGTAGCCAGACTATGACTAGTTGGTGACGTAGAGAGTGTAGCCAGACTATGCCTAGCTGGTGACGTGGAGAGTGTAGTCAGACTATGACTAGCTGGTGACGTGGCGAGTGTAGCCAGACTATGACTAGCTGGTGAGGTAGAGAGTGTAGCCAGACTATGACTAGTTGGTGACGTGGCGAGTGTAGCCAGACTATGACTAGCTGGTGACGTGGGGAGTGTAGTCAGACTATGACTAGCTGGTGACGTGGGGAGTGTAGTCAGACTATGACTAGCTGGTGACGTGGAGAGTGTAGTCAGACTATGACTAGCTGGTGACGTGGGGAGTGTAGTCAGACTATGACTAGCTGGTGACGTGGCGAGTGTAGTCAGACTATGACTAGCTGGTGACGTGGAGGGTGTAGTCAGACTATGACTAGCTGGTGACGTGGCGAGTGTAGTCAGACTATGATTAGCTGGTGACGTGGCGAGTGTAGTCAGACTAGGACTAGCTGGTGACCTGGCGAGTGTAGTCAGACTATGACTAGCTGGTGACGTGGCGAG
>OZ024855.1:54145261-54167761 GCA_964017155.1 Oasisia sp. SBJ-2009 | reverse complement strand
TTTATGTATGGCTGTTCCTTATACAAACTATGCTAAACTCTTGACATCAATTCTGGACATCATGACGCTATCGTCTACCAGACGCCTAGGTCAACTAGACCGGGTCTATGACCGATCACTTCTGACCAGTGACCTGTGACAGATCAAATGTTGATGAATATAAAACCACAACGACGGTTAATGGGAGGGTGCCTGCTAGATTTATATTGTACAATAAAACTATACTATATGCACTACATATTCTATATCGTACCGACAGTCCAAATATGTGTTATGAACCATTTTGTGTTAGTTAAATGTAATGATTCGTGACGAAACTCTTGTTTACCGTCAACGTAGTCGCTTTTATAGGTGCGTCTCGGGTCGCTGATTACTAACAACATGGTAACATCCGTGTGTCTATCGCAATATATGCGAACGCACGTCTGTTGACATTTGGTTGTTAAAGCGATCAATACTTTCGTCTGAATTATCCCAGCTCGATATTTGGGAATTGGAGTGATAAACCGACGACTAGAGTGAATGCGGCGATTATTATATAAACATTGAACGGCTAAATTATAAGGTTGATTCTGCTTCGCTAAAACATATTTGGGTCTTTAGTACCTTATAACATATGTAACTGATTCTGTATAACATAACTGCATAAAAAAACTATAAACAGAGGAGACATTCTCCCTTTTGAATTGCGATACGGACACTATAGGCCTACTTGCGGTTTTTATTTTCTACAGGGCTGTTTTCTGACCCGACACAATTGTGTGAACAACTCTTCAGATGACGTCACCGTGACAGAAGTTACTATAAAAATATTGTATTGTGATAAATCACCGCGATGGCTTGCTGCTGCATGGTAGGGTGAACAATGTGAAACACTACACGATATGTTTCTAACCAACCATGTTAAGATTACTAGGGAAACCAACAGCAACCATCATTACGAAACCACGACACGGCAAAATATAAACGATACACCGAATCTGACGATGCACGAACATAACACACACAACAGTAACAATAATGTAGTTCTTGTATAGCGTTTCATCCAAATAATTGTTCTGGGGCGCTTTCCAATAGTTATTCCGAATAAATTAACGTAATATGAAACGCACGCTTATAAAATACTACTTTGCAATCATTCCTGTCAATAAAAAACAATGTTGCTCCTTTAAAATACAAACATAAATAAGCACACAACTATACGGTGTATTAAAGTATTAACAATATATTAATCAATTAATATAATAAATAACAAATTAATTAAAATGTATGGATGAATGGTTAACTACTTAACAATGATTGTTGAATGTCAAAATAACGTGTACCCATGATGTGTGCCGGGATGTGACCTTCGGAGGGGAAGTCGTGTCCGGCGTACTTCTCGGCGAGACGTCGCCTCACGTAGGCGTGTAGGTTCTGGTAGAGCGGCTTCACCTCCTGCCAGATACGCTCGAGCTCACCCTCGAAGTCTTCCATCTCGTACACGGCTCGCCTTGCCTCGCCCTCGTCCCGGTAACCTGACGACACGCGACGGACTTACGTAAAGGCAAAAAGGCAAGTTCTTATATAGCGCAGCATCCAGTCCTCAGGACCGCTCAAAGCGCTTTACACTTTACTTCCCTGACAGACCTGTTCACTCAGACACCATCTCGGCTCCGGTAAAATCAGCAGTGTCCAGCGAAACAACAAAGCATTTTCGATATAAATGCCACGAGCTGTTCGTTAACTCTCCTGTTATGTGATGATTACTGTGAAGAGTTGCTTAAAATGTTGTTCATGGCAATAAAATATTCCGTTTTTTTTTTTATAAATCACTGTCACGGATTATGGCGCACTACAGTCACGTGATTTACGCTTGCTATCAAAATATGCTTCAAAACTTGTTTGCCTCGTGTTAATTTGCGACAAACAACTTCTCTGAGAGGTTATATACATCCTAATTCTTGTTCTAATGGTCACACACGTGATATTTAGAATTATACTACCTTAATATTTTGTGCTTTTCATTGAAATATTAGTTAAGGTGAACCAGTCAACTTAATTTGTTTTTTCATATCAACTAAATGTTATTTATGTTGATTGAAATATTCTGGTATCTCTAAATTATCACAGCGAAATATTTATGTTCGCTTCTTTATCAGTAAAATGCATTTATTTTAAAGCAGTGGCGTGTTAAAAAAAAACATTTAAAAGGGCAATACCTCTCCCACGAAAAAAGGTCATCTTGCATTTCATAATGCAAACGGATATCACATGATGTTCTTGACTTCATGTGACGTTGGCTTTTTAATGTTTGTTTTGTTTTGTCTTGAGACTACAATCCGTGTGATGTATGTCTCCACCTACTCATTGTGTTTAATACATTTTTATGTTATGAAAGTACGCAACACTGGAAGAATTAATCTGTTTATGCATTTGTATTACATGTTTTACTATTTGAATTGTTTCACAACTAGCAGATATTTACAGAACTGTTTGAAAAATGTTACAAGCAAATATATAAAATACGAACTGAACAAATGTTAGATTCTGATTACCAATGACAATGTCTACGACATTACGGAGGTATTCATAAAAATTGCCTAAATAAAGTTTTACATCATAGCGATGATGAAAACTTTGATAACGATAGTTTGCCAATAATGAAAACTTCATCGTACTACGACACCAACAACTTTAAATCATTGATAAATACAAAAACAAATAATTTTGGCGTATTGAGCACAAACATTCAATCTATTAATGCTAAATTAAACGAAATAGAAGTTTTCACACTAGAACTGCGGCTACTTAATTATGCTTTCAGTGTTATATATGTATTCAGGAAAGCTGGCTAACTGAACAAGACGACTTATCTAACATTCAATTAGAAGACTATACTTGCATCTCGTTGGGCAAGACTAGTAGTACAAAAGGAGGCTTAATTATGTATATTCAATCACAGTATAAATATAAGGTCCTGCAAGTAATAAAAAATGAAAATTGGGAGGGTCAGTTTATTGAAGTCACAGGGGGCGGCCTTATAAAACCTGTGATAATTGGTAACATATACAGACCTCCACGAGTACTAAATTGTGACTACAAAAAATGTATTGATGAATTTGCATCAGTATTATCACATATTGATTTTAAAAAATCTGAAGTAATCATTGCAGGAGACTTTAATATAAACCTGCTTAAAATCAATGAAAAAGAATATTGTAGCGAATTTTACGACACCTTAACAGGATTTAGTTTCTTTCCCAAAATAACATTCCCAACAAGATTTTCTTCCCTGAATGGCACTCTGATTGACAACTTGTTTTGCAAAATTAGTGAATTAATGCTAGAATCAACAGCAGGTATCCGTATCAAACAATTCTCAGATCACCACCCATATTTCATATTTATTGACAATGCTCCAGTCAAACAATGTCCTCCCAAATTAATCAAAATACATATACAGAATGAAATAGCTATGTGGAACTTTGCCTCTGAAATAACCAACTCAAATATAATGGAGACATTAGACAAAAACAGTTTGTCTGATCCTAATAAAAATTATAAAATAATTACTGAGGTACTGGGAAAGGCAAACCGTAAACACATGCCATACAAATTAGTCAAGTTTAAGAAACATAAACATAAACATTCCCAATGGATAACAAATGGTGTACTTAAATCTATAAAAAATACAGAGACAACCTGCATAATCAACTTAAACGTTTAAATCCAACATCTATCGAACATGTTATTAAAACGTCATATTTAAAAACATATAATGGTATCCTTAAAAGAAGTATCAGAGCAGCCAAACTATCATATTATGAACAACTATTTAACTCATATAAAAATGACGCAAGGAAAACATGGAAAACCATTAACGAAATATTACATAGGTCAATTAAAAAAAGTTCATTACCTGAATATTTCAAGAACGGAGATAATAAAATAACTGATAATGTAGAAATTGCAAATTACTTTAATTATTTTTTTACAAACATAGGTAAGGATCTTGCAAACAAAATAAAAGACGATAGTAATAAAAATTATAGTTACTACTTAACAGGAAATTCTGAAAATCGATTCCAATTCCAAGAAATTAACGAAGAATCCATACTCAAAATAATTGACAATTTTCCTGCTAAATCCAGTAGTGGCTGCGACGGTATTACATTAAAACAATTGAAATATTTAAAACATGTTCTTATAAACCCTCTAACTACACTTATAAATCAAATATTAAACACTGGGATATTTCCAGATACGATGAAAATTGCGAAAGTAATTCCTATCTTTAAAAATGAGGATCAAACATCGTTCTGTAATTATAGACCGATATCTCTGCTACCAGTAATTTCAAAGGTCATTGAAAAAGATATATATAATCAGATGTATTCGTTTTTTACTAAACACCAACTCTTTAATGATAACCAGTATGGCTTTAGATCCGGTCACTCAACAGAACACGCCATTCTGGAAGTTATCGACCGAACAATAGCCGCCCTGGATTCCAACGAAACACCTATTAATATATTTTTAGACTTATCAAAAGCATTTGATACCCTAGACCATTCAATATTATTAGGTAAACTACAATTTTATGGGATGGATGCTGATGCTCTAAAGTTAATGGAAAGTTATTTGAAAAATAGAAAACAATATGTAATTTACAATGACTCTATCTCTGAAACCCTGCCCATTACCACTGGTGTGCCACAGGGTTCTATTTTAGGTCCACTTTTGTTCTTAATATATATATAAATGATTTACCAAACTCATGTGAAACATTTAAATATATAATGTATGCAGACGATACAACTTTGTTTACAACAATTCAGTTGTCTAACACATATCCCACTAAAGACATCGAATATAATTTAAATTCAGATTTAAATAAGATAAACAAATGGCTGAAAATCAATAAATTGTCGTTAAACGTAAAGAAATCCAAGTATATAATACATAAATTGGGAAATAAACAAGTAAAAATCTCCTCCTCAAAATAGACGAAACCGTAATAGAAAGAGTTCAACATTTTAATCTTCTTGGGGTAACCTTGCAAGAAAACCTAAGCTGGTATGTTCATATAAAATATATTTCAATTAAATGTTCCAAATTGATAGGCATATTAAACAAATTAAAACGATTCTTGCCACTAAATATAAAAGTTACTTTATATAATGCACTAATGTTACCATACATCAATTATGGCCTAATGGTATGGGGTTTTAGCTGTAACAGAATAATCAAACTACAGAAAAAAGCAATTAGAATAATATGTTTAACAAATTATAATGCACATACTGAGCCGTTGTTTAAGAAACTCAAGATTCTTAATGTTACAGATATGCTGAAATTGCATGAATTGAAACTGTACTATAAGTATGTGCACACGACATTACCAGTATATTTGCAACACTTACCATTTATATTAAATAAAGCAGTCCACACATTTAACACACGGATACATGACAATATTCATACGAATAGGGCTAAGCATGACTTTGCCAAACGATGCATTAGGCACGATATCCCATTGCTAATAAACAATACTACATTTAACATTAAAAACAAAATTACAACGCACAGTTTACAAGGGTTTATTAGTTACGCAAAAGAGAATTTTCTACAAAATTACAAAACACTGTGCTTTTTCCCAAACTGTTATATATGTGGACATTCATAACAAGCAACGTACTAATTTACAGTGATTCTTCCCTTTGTTATACCTCCGTAAATGTACATATACTAAATGTACATATACTAAGTAGTGTTATTATAATCATTGGCTAATTTCCAAGTGAATTTAACAAATTTGTGTTGTTTTGTTAGTTGAGTTTTGTGACTTATGTTACCAGAAATGACATTCTTGTGTTTGCTGTATTATGCATATGTGTTTATTTGGAAGTGTTTAAAATAGTCAACTATATTTAATTGTTATGTAATTAATGGTGTGGCTGCCACGAGAGCGACCAACATGGTCTTAGTGACAGTCTCCGCGACCCCTTGTTATTTTACCTACATTAATAATTCATAATCATATTTTATAATTACATTTCTATTATTTCTTATGCAATTACTTGGCAGTTTACTGCACAGCGGTACTAATGTAATATTATTTTATAACTTGAGTTGTAGGTCATTTGTATGAACATTGCTTTATGTATATTTTATTGGGTCAATAAACACTTCCGATTCCGATAATGAACAACCCGTAGTATTTATACCATAAATGCTTTGTCTTTTCGCAGCAGATTGATGATTTTACATATATTGCGCATGCGCAGAAACGTCAATCGGAACGTTTATAACGCCGGAAAAGGTAAGCACTACAACGGCACAAAGACCCTAGGTGTGTCAGAGCGCCCTCTGTCGGATTAGTTATTGTGGTACCTCATTGCTAGCAAAAAAACTGTAAAACAAAAATTAAACTTCGAAGAAAAATGTGCGCGTGTATACGTTCGGGTTAGGGTAGAATGCAAACAAATGTGTATATATTGTTTTTCAATTTCACTTTTATTGGTGGATTTTCACTTTCACTTTCGATTTTGTTTTACTTTCACTTTTTGATTTTTTCCATTTTCTCTTTATTGACACGTGGCACGAGCTCTCACCGTCCAACCTGGCCGCCTTGTTCAGCAGCTTCACTTGCTCTGCGTAGTCTTCCTTCATCTTCTTCCCCGACTCGTCCCTCCATCCCTTCCACGCCAGACGTAGCCGTTCCCAGTCGCTAGAAGTACTAAACAACCTCGTCAGATCTGCAACACGACCAATCAGCTATTGCAGCGGTTCCCAGTCCGTGTCTTTCTGCGGCAGCACCTCGACTGTGGAATGAACTACCTGTGAACATTCGTGCATCCGGGACATTATTTATGTTTAGAAAGTGTTTAAAGACATATCATTTTATTATACATTTTAATTATTTCAAATTGTTTTGAAATGACGGACATGGCTTTAGAATTTCTTTTTTAGTGTCATACACGTTTGAATAAGTGTTTATGTTTTAGATTAATTTATAGATTTATATATATATATATATATATATATATATATATATATATATAATATTTACGTACACAGTTTTAGTAAAGATTTAAATTTTATATTAATTTATATAAATTACATACCAGGTTTTAGTACTACACATCTTAAAAGCAGTGTTTAATTAATTTTAAATTAATTTATATAATTTACATACAAAGGTTTACTAGTACATCTTAAAACCAAATATTAAGATGATTTATCTTAATTTATATAATTTACATTAATATTCTATTTATTAATATACATTTAGTATATTCCTTGTGCAGCGCATCGATCCGCCATGCGGGAATTAGCGCTATATAAAAACTGTATTATTATTATTATTATTCTCCTAACTCAGGGTGTATAAAGAAAATTGGATGCAGAATTTACAATACAGTGTAAGAGAATGCATAACAAATAAACAGGACTTTTGAGATGGTTGCTTTTCTCAAAATCAGGGACTCAGTTTCGGGCAGCTTGATTTAGAGAACGTCCATGACAAAGATAGCTGCTACTGGAACATTAGTTGGTACCATTGGAATCGTAGCGATTATTTAATATTGTCATAAGCTGTTGATGTTTGCTTTAATCTATCACATAAGCCTTGATCATCCACTGCGGGGAATACACCTCCAGCAAAACATTTCGTTGTCTTTCACTTCTGCAATCCAAGTAAATAAACCCTTTAATTATGGTATCGTTGCACTAATATTTTTCGTGGGCCTTCATCTTGCCTCTTTTCCTTTGGCTCAACATTACAGATTGGTACAGCATATTGCAGTGGATACAAATATTTGTTTTTCGTGATGTGATAACAACTTGACATCCGAAAAATATTCACGGAAGTGTATATGATTGCAGTTGACATATTTAGGTTAATTGTATAAATATATATCAAATTGTCGCGGATATATCACAGCTAATGACTACCTAGTTTACATTTGTCAAGCACTTTTACAGGTGAATAATTCGACATTTTATTAACTTATTATTATACAACTAGCAAAATACAGATAACAGTGTATATGTAGGTACCTGCAATACAATTACACATACATTCAGAAACACTCCACAGTATAACGCAGCAGGGAAGGGAAACGTACACCAGTTTTCTATAACTTTCCAATTCAGTATTAATACTATATGGTGTATACAGTGTGACTGTAAAATGTATACTTAATACAATATGTAATGTTATGCTATTGCACTGCTGTTGTCAAATGTTGTTGCAAATAAAATATTCTTTCTTTGAAATAAGAAGATATGTCGCCTTGTTTGGCCAGACTTGCCTGGCTCGAGAGTGAGACAATTCGCCGTGTCTCCGGGGAGGCAAACCTTGGCTGTGCTGTACGTCTCCTCCATGCCAGTGCGCAGTGTGTCCGCCTGACAGTGGCATGTAATACAGGTTAATATGATATGACGACGGGATGCGATGCGATGCGATGCGATGCGATGCGATGCGATGCGATGCGATGCGATGCGATGCGATGCGATGCGATGCGACGCGACGCGACGCGACGCGACGCGACGCGACGCGACGCGACGCGACGCGACGCGACGCGACGCGACGCGACGCGACGCGACGCGACGCGACGCGACGCGACGCGACGCGTAGCGACGCGTAGCGACGCGTAGCGACGCGTAGCGACGCGACGCGACGCGACGCGTAGCGACGCGATGAGAGAGAATATAACATAACATAGCACAGTAGTATGTAAGTTACGTTACGCTATGTTATAGATAAAGAGATATATTACACGGAAGTAGACGCACACAAACATCACCACACACAGCCACACACATATACACATGCACACACGTACGTGTACGCGTACGTGTACACGCACAAGCACACTCATATGCACGTACACCTATACACATATATAAACGCATATATATGTATGTATATATTACACACATATTATACATATATATTATACATGTAATATATATATATATATATATATATATATATATATATATATATATATATATATTACATGTATAATATATATGTATAATATATATATATTATACATATTATATATATATATATATATATATATATATATATATATATATATATTATACATGTTATATATATGTATATGTATATATATACATATATATATATATATATATATATATATATATATATATACATATGCGTGTATAAATGTGTATACGTGTACGTGCATGTGCGTGTGTTTGTGCGTGTACAAGTACGCGTAGGCGTATGTGTGTGGCTGTGTGTGTGTGTGCTCGTATGCGTATGTGCTTGCGTGTGTGTGTGTGTGTGTGTGTGTGTGTGTGTGTGTGTGTGTGTGTGTGTGTGTGTGTGTGTGTGTGTGTGTGTGTGTGTGGGTATGTGTGTGTGTGCGTGCGTGCGTGCGTGTGTGCGCGTGTGTGTGTGTGTGTGTGTGTGTGTTTATGTGTTGCGATACTTTGACCAGAATGGTAACAAGCACTGTAACACAGTAATAGGACGCAGCTACTTGCGTGTATTGTGAAGACATCGTGGGCACCGGATGAAACTAGGTACGTTTACCTACCTTTTCCACTTCCTCGGCTGACAAAATCGCAAGACCGGCTTTGGACAAGAAGAAAAACTGGCGTTTGAGTCCATCGTCCTTCAGGGACTTCCAGTCGAAGTACGTCGTGTTGTAAGCCACGGCCTTCTGAAACTCCGACAGTCTCAGCCCCGCCTCCACCTACAGGCATGACGAGACGGGTGTAGCTGTCGTATTGTCGCAACCAAAGCGGCCATTCTGACTTATATATTGTGGCTGACATGTTGCTAGTTGTTGAAGCTATCGCAACAGCACAAACTCAATAAAAGTACAGCTAACAAATATGTCAAGGTAAATTCCAGCAGAATAGGCTTATGCAGTGGTAAGCAAGGTAGTATAACATGACTCATATGTATTAAACTTGTGAGATTGTCCATTCGAGCGCGCGTGCATTCATTCTCACTCTCCCACCGAACTAGAGCGCAGTGGCTCAGGGGTAGAGCTTCGGACTCTCGACTAAGAGGACCTGGTTTCGAATCCTGTGCTGCGGTGTTAAACCTTGGGCAAGTTTTTCTCTCTACGTTGCTCCAGTTCACTCAGCTGTATACATGAGTACCTGGCTGTAGACAGTGGTGGATATGTGTACGAGCAGCCTTCGTGCATTAATTTTAGCATATAGCTCGATGTTTCGCAGAGAAGTTGAGGCGGTGTTTGATTGAACAGTGTAGAGTGCTTTGAGCAATCCCGAGGATTGGATACTGCGCTATATAAGAACTTACCCTTTACCTTTACATTTAGAGCCGGTGAGAGGATGTAGCAAGTGTATACTTATAAGAGGAAACGTACACTTGTCTCAGTCGTCTTGTACTCTGATTGTTACATTTAAACCTGTGACATATATTATTAATAACCTATAATTAGTTTGTGTTTGCATGGTTTCATGTTGCTCTCTGTTAACAATACAATCGTTGTCCTGTTGATGTCCTGTTGTCCTGATTTAAAACCAGGAAGATTCTCTTTACGAACAGTTCGGGGGGGGGGTGGACATTGTTAGCAGAACACAATTTATATTTTCGGGTAGGGCTAACATCAGGGGATATCGGCTGGTGGTGTCACTGGCCGGATGGGTCAACAAGAGCTGTGTCAACAAACACTTTAGCTTAGATAAACCGTGAACGACGATTAAAAGTAGTTTGTTGACTAGACCGGATGAGGAAATGTCTCCGTCCTGACCAGTTCAAACACTTCACCCCTCGTGACTATCTCGACAGTCGCCAGTCAACATAAGCAGCTTGTCCACGGGCGCTTCGTCGCGAGAAGAGATATGGGGCGCGGTGGCGCAGTGAGAGAACAGGTTCGCAACACGGTTGCCGTGTCAAACACTGGGGAAGTTCACTCAGCTCAACTATATAGAGCAACTGGCTATAGACGGTGGTGGATAATTGTGTAAATGAATAATGTGTGTAAATAAATAATGTGTGTGTGTGTGTGTGTGTGTGTGTGTGTGTGTGTGTGTGTGTGTGTGTGTGTGTGTGTGTGAGTGTGTGTGTGTGTGTGTGTGTGTGTGTGTGTGTGAGTGTGTGTGTGTGTGTGTGTGTGTGTGTGTGTGTGTGTGTGTTTGTGTGTGTTTGTGTTGTTTGCTTTGACAACAATACACTATACATTTATTGTGGACGTAGAGACCAGATATGTTCTTGTATTAACATGTACACTGTGTTCAGTATCTCCATGGATGTATCTCCAGGAGCCAACATCGATCGCGCCGCGTGTTAGAGATAGGGAATGGCACCTAGCTCGGACCACTTGCAAACATTCTCTGATGTGATATAGTGGCTATGAGCAACTGCGAATGAGGTCATCTATTTGCATGTTTTCAGAAGTGATTTCGGTCGTTTCATTCTAGCTGCGAAGCGAAGTGCGAATAACTGGTTGTCTTGGTTGCTGACTGAATTGCTCCGAGTCCACGGCCGTGTTCGCATGAACTAAAATACCGCCGCAGGAAATTGTGTTTGAGCTGTAATTGGAGATGACCGAATCTGATCACGTATTTTTCCTCGTCAATCAAACTAACATGTCAAATAATGAGTTGCGTATGCACTAGACATATAAGTTTAATGGTAGGCGAAGGTATTGGTTGTATCCAAATACGACAGGAAAGGTTTGTTCTTTGTGGCATTTTAAGAAACAGGCACACACACATGACATATGTAAATATGTAATGAAATAAACGTACTAAATATATGCACTTAAGCACAAATTTACACCATTCAGTTTAAACCACACCGATATAATACTGTAACGACAAATAGGGGATATTATGTCAACCTTAGCTGACATCTTTAATTTCAAATAGTTAATTGTCATGCTGTTCATTGTTCTTAGGTGGTTTCCTCCAAAACAGCCCAAACTTGGGTTAACACAGGAGTTGTCCTTCTCTAGAATTGGTGAGTCCACTACAGGTTACACATTTGCCCCCTATGTGGGAGATTTTAGTTCCCCTGGCATAGACACCAGACAGAAGGGACCACCGGCGTTTAGTCTTTCTTCCGAAAGGTACAGGCAAATGTGGGGTGAACGAAATGCCTAAGTTTCGAAACGGCGGTAGGTGGGATACTGGGATTGAACTCTGACAATGGAACTCGGGGTAAAAATTACTATAATTTATAGATGGAGAGAAAGAAAGCTTCACGGACAAAACTGCATTATGTTTCACCTTTCTGCTTTCATCTTTCTTCTGAGTTGGTAGGCAAACTAGACAGACCAAGCATCATGTTGCCACAGTTCCATTCATTACCATTGTGTTACTGCAGAGAAAGGCTGGCCTACCTGATGTTTTACGTCACATATAGTCTACATATTGCATGAATGTGTTTGTTAGAAAAACAGAACAATATCCGGTGTCAAGAATGTTGCCAATAAGTTGTAAGTTCGACAGCCGTACGTGGTATCTTTAGTGACTGCGTACACCCTCATTCATTCAACTTTGTCATCCCGTAACATCATCTTACAAACAAATTGTGAAATGTAGACACACTTCACGTTCTCCGTACCACTTAGAGTGCTTGAACCACCTGCTGTATGACGGTGATATTTATATCTGGTTATCTCGTGTTTTTGTGTCGTGTCTCACAAAACATCCTATGCGCGGTCACGTATTTTAGACGAGGTAAAATGTACAAATTTGCAATGCGTGCTTTGAGACAAATGTCAAACCATGATACACGTTCGCGTGGCAAATGTTAATTATCGCTTACTGATAAATGCAACTACACACAGTGCTTCTCTAACGTATTATAACTGTTACTAATCATATTAACGATGCAAATACTGGTCGGGTCTGGTGAATAAACCTTAGTGTATCACGAAGTTTAGAATATGTTAGTTTAAAAAAAAAATTATACTGCTGTACAACGTACATATCAAGTCTTAGGTATAGCTTCTTTACACACAATATTTTACTACAGCTGAAATCAGCATTATAAAAATAAGAATAAAATTGTATCAGTTATATTGTATATTAGTGATATTATATACTGTTAACTATCTGTTGACGTAACAAGTGTGAAGTATAATTCTAAGAAACGTTGCTCAAACAACTGGTAACGTAACAAATCGTAAGTACCGAAATAGTATGCACTTGAGAAAGATCATCCAAGGTTAAGCACGAACGTGTAACGTCGCGCACGGGACATACTACAATTTCATATTGCCATGAAACAGTGAAAGTTATTCATATTGGATATCGTCGGAAATGCACAATGGATCCGTAGTCGCCAGGTGACCGCCACCGACAGGGAACGGACAATGCAAACTTGTCATTCGGGACTTTCGCAAAGATCAATTCCCGAGTTTCCAAACAAAAACATGTTCAGTTGCATCCGTGGACACGGTGTAATAAGATTGAATTGCAGACATGTCTGAATGTATCTTTTGTATCGCGCACGGTCTCATTTATAATCGATGAAGTATCGATAAAGTATCGATAATATCAGTTGTTACGTGACATACTGAACTGGTCACGCCGCCTAAGGACCGGTTAACATAGGACATGTCAGAATAACTCGGCACAAATTAAGGGAGCGAAAAGCAATGCCCCTTTTTCACATCATATCATGTGAGGCGCGGATTGTGTGATGGCTATCACATCAGCCTGGCATGCCGGCGTACCCGGGTCCAATACCCCGTCACGGCAGACATTATACTTTGTGTTAAAACCTGGCTCTCGTCATTGGGGACTGTGCATCCCTCGTGAATAGGAGTCCTGTGAAATGTTCTGAAAAACGATGGCTAGTTCAATGAGACCTCATAATGTTATAACAACAATATACATAGACTAATTAGCTAATAGAACCCGGCCGATTGCTGGAAACAATCAGAACAGACCAGACGTGACACTCACAGTTAACTTCTGGTTATGTTCCGTCAGATTCGTGACGTAGTTCCACTCTGCGACGGTAGACACGTAGTTGAGTCTCTTGCCTCTGGAGTCGAACTCCTTCAGCCAGTCTCTCGCCAACGTTTCGTCCGTGATCTTTGCCGACCACCCGCAGCACGAGAGCATGAGCAGAACGGCCGTGGACGCCAACACAGGCGACGTCGTGAGTCTCATCCTGTCCCGATCACTTCGCCGTCAGTGGAGTCACTGGACAAGACCCGTCGACAGCTCGACGTGTGCCACTTGTCCAGTCGTTAGTGCGCATGCGTGGGACTACTTAGAACAGTAGAACGAGAGTCTCGCGAGGTCTCGAGTGTCAACGTGCAGGTGACTGCCACGCGTGCACCTAGGGTGAAGATTTGCACGCGGAAGTTGACAAACTGCTTGAGTTGGTAGGTCAACGGAGTTTGTTTGTTTGTTTGTTTATTTATTGCACATGCCTAAATAACTGCTTGTGTGGCCGAGTACGTCAGGAATGATTTTGTCATATCTCTCTACCATAAGCCACATCATAGCAAGAATATAATATTATTTCAAGCGTAGGAATATAATGACTACCTGACTGAAATATATGTTAGTCCGCATCCATATTGTGTATCCAAAATGATTTAGCTATTTATGTTATGTAAAACGCTAACTAAAATGAGGTTCACACGCTGCTCATTCGCTTTCCTTGCCAATTTGCAGTGGAAAAGAATATAGTTAATTATAGTGTATACATTTTATTTCTATGTATGTATGTATGTATGTATGTATGTATACACGTGCACAGGTATGCACGTGTGTACCTATGCATACAAGCATGCATACATACATTGTGTTTGCGGAGCTAAATAATGTGTCTTATTAAATGTAAACGGCACATATTATGAAACACGTGTGCATGTATCGCTGTGTTTATATTGTAATTACACGTAGTTTTAGTATACTATTTTCTATAGCATATTTGTCTTTTCCAGTAAAGGCATGCCTCCTTGTTGATAATTATCAACGACGTTGATGAGAAGTGAGGTGTTCAAATAATGTTAAAGAACACCGTCTGGAAAAAATATTATGGTCAAGTCCACAGCAACACACGAGCTTCATGGGAAATATTTCCACTTATTTGAAGATGTCCCTGCTTCGTGTTTGCGTTTGTCGACATGATGCGCACTCGGACGAAATCAACGCATCAGGCATTGCGCACCACGCATCACTCACTGCGTATTCTTGGAATCGCTTCCGTTCAATTCCATGCGAACAATTTTTTGCACAACACGCATCACGCATTCATTTGCGTGCGTGCGTGTGTGGGTGTGTGGGTGCGTGTGTGTGTGCGTGTGTGCGTGCGTGTGTGCGTGTGAGCATGGGTGCGTGGGTGTGAGGGTGTGTGCGCGTGTGTGTTTTGGGTGTGTGGGTGCGTGGGTGTGTGGATGCGTCGGTGCGTGCGTTTGTGGGTGTGTCTATGTGTGTGTGGGTGTGTGTGTGGGGTGTGTGTGTGTGGGTGTGTGTGTGTGTGTGTGTGTGTGTGTGTGTGTGTGTGTGTGTGTGTGTGTGTGTGTGTGTGTGTGTGTGTGTGCGTGTGTCTTTGCAAAAAATAAATGTCGGCAAACATATAAGCGGGTACATTATTTATTACAATAACATTTGGTAATATTGAGTGTTACACGTGTTAGCGTTATTGCCATTTGCAGTCATTTCCAGAAACAAAACATACAACACAATCTCACATCAGAAATATGTATATGATATGATATGATATGATAAGATGCGTGTGTGATAACTAAACATACAGTATATTTATTGAGTATTACATATGTATATAAATACATCGTCAAACATACAGTATCATGATTATGGCAAGCACAATAACAGGTATTGTTATTAATTAATTCTAAATAACAGTATTGATTGTTAAAAAAATAAACAAATCATATGAACGCACGAGTTCTTTGAGGAATCGGAAACCCTCTTGTTCCGTATCCGTTCATCTGGCGGTATTGCATTATATTCCCTAAGGCTAAGAATTGCACTTAGGCCGACTTCAACTGAACTACGCCAGTAACCCGAGTAACACAAGTATCAATCGAACAACCAAGATCATTTGTTCGTGTGACCCTTCTTGATGTAGGTAAACTAACGTTAGGGTTACGCGAGTAATCCGAGTAGACTAATCTAAATCGGCCCTAAAGTTATGGTCTTATACAACGCAGTACCCAGTCGTAAGGATTGACCAATGCGCTTTACACGTTAGCACTGCCAGGCTGACCTGTTCGATCAAGCACACTGCAATTATGGCGCGAAAACTACGCGGACACGCGATGATTACCTACCCAAATAAGAGCTTAGTACTCCCCAGTAAAACGTGAACACATCATCTTGTTTATATACACTTTCAACTGTGCGTGTATTGCAATTTACTATATAATATGTTGTAACCATTCTGTTCATTGGAAAGAACTGAGACCATGTCTGTATGTACTCCCTGTAATTATTTTAGCAACTCCGTCACGTGACGACATAGATACATGTTAATGTGTCACTATAAGTGCTTGGCCTTTCCAATTGTTATGAGGGGTTAGTGGGTGGGTGGTATCGATCATATCCACTTGTATTTGGATTATTGGAATTCTTTTATATTTGCAAAGCCCATAATGTCAGATACCTTTCTAAGGCCGACACGCAATGGAACACATTTAAAGGTTTAACCTAGCCACGGTTACCCAGACTCCGTGAGGTGGCAGCACCTTTCAGCCCCTCAACTTCTCGGCGAAGTTACACAGCCGAGAGGCAGTCAGACTAAGTTTTAACCGTAAATAACATAGCCTCGGTTACCCAGGCTCCGTGAGGTGGCAGCACTTTTGAGCCCCTCAACTCTGCCTGGGAAAAGTAACGCTCTGCATTTGTTACCCGCCAGGACGGCCTTACCCCCAGATTAGGGTAGAGACGCTAATTGGCTCTCAGTCCAACTATGAAATAAAATTAAATATACGATATACTTTTACAAGATAATGATATCCTGTAAAAAGTATTCAACATTGAAGTTATATAAACACAAAAATAAGTAAAAATTATAATTTACAGTTGTTTATATAATAAGAATTACGGCAGGATTAACCAGTATCAGTGAGGTGGCAGCAATGTTTAGCCCCACACGAATAACACACAAATTAAATATGGACACCTTTTTATCAAATAATGCTATATTATAAAAACTATTCAAAATTAAACTTTTATTAACACAAAATAAATAGAAATACAAATTTGCAGTTGTTTATAAAATATAAATTACGGCAGGATTAACCAGTGTCCGTGAGGTGGCAGCATTGTATAGATCACGCGGATAAACATTACAAAGCCAGCACATTCTCCAGACTGTCTTCTCGGCGTAGTTCCGCAGCCGACCGACAGTCGGTTAAGCGAGACTATAAATAACACTGTCTTCTTCTGGCGTGTCACGTGATGCACTAAGGCGAAGCATCTAACATTGTTTTCTGTAAAAACAGGCGGACCCGCAACATAGACCTCCCAACATAGTTGAATTCACCATCTCACGCCGACGGACAGCAGTTCGACAAATCGTGATAGATGGAGAGAAATGACAACGCCTTCAAAAACATAAGTTGGTATTAAAACGCAAGTAGCGCGCTGCGGTGACAGCTATATAACATAAAAATGTCTTACAACGAACCTATGCTTCACGTTTAAAGTTATATTTGCGGCAACGTATACAGCAATGGCAAAGCCCTATGGCCCCACGTTATGTATATGTCCCCATGGTATAACATCTGACAATTTTCGATTCAGTGTAGCAATTCTGCATCGACACCTGTACATCTTGACACAAAACTCCAAGGTAATTCCGCGAACATATATTCCTCTCAGAAAATAAGTTGCGAAATAACACATTTACTTACTGGCTCTTTCCAGAAGCGTGACTAAGGCAGTTCTCTCAAACAGTTCTCTCAAAAATGTGCCACCGTGTCCCATAAATAGCCTGCCACACGTCATCTTTATGTTGCATTATGCCAGGTGATATGAAATATAATATCGGTGCTTGTCGTCAATCGTGTGATTTGACACCGACAACGTAGCGAAACGCTGCTGTTTTGTACAAGATGTCACATCGGCTAGCGAATTGTAGTACACAGCAGTCCGCACGGCGACACCACTGTCGGTTGTCTCGTGGCTGCATGGCGACGAGGGCGCCACTGTATTCAAATCCATCATCTCAACCGTCTGGCGTTACGACTCCTTCCAAGACTGCCGAGAGAAAGACAAACATACAGAATTAAGAGTGGTCCAATACCCTAAAAAAAGGTGATGGTTTGGTTTCTATGTTTCCCAACAACATTGCCCCAATGGCGCAGCCTACGAATAAAACTGAAAGTATATGCACACTGACGCAATCTTGACCTGTCTGATGAATGCTATGCGTATACATTATCAGAAGCCCCGAATTAATTCCACGATGGTGGGTAAGAGAACACTAAGCAAACACTACAGGTGTTGTGGACTTAAGGAAATTTTGAGACACCCTTTTAATGCAGAACCGAACTACCGAACTACACACACACGTACGCACGCACGCACGCACGCACGCACGCACCCACGCACCCACGCACGCACGCACGCACACACACTCACACACACACAAACACACACACACACACACACACACACACACACACACACACACACACACACACTACACCCAATATTATATCGCTCGGTTGCAAATCAGTTCCACCCATTATTTCGGAGTTGTAAAGATGGCGAAATGAGATCACAATCGATTGTAGTAATGCCGTAGCGAAATGTTTTTCATTTTGTTTTATCGTCACATTGTTCAGATACGCCAACACATTACAGGTAAGCTGCACTGGGAACTGTTCAATGTGAAGTTTACACAACACGTATTCTTTATCGACGTTGGTAAACGCGTCAGAAGAACACAACTCACCCAGACGGCATCGGCAGGAACTGGCTGTGGTAACTTCGAGTTGAATTGACGCATCGCCGTCCAGTTCTAAAACATATGACATAAGGTCTGACTCCCAGTTCATGCCGACAAAAGGTCATAAATAAAAAGTTCAGGTCTTCTAAGGCAGCGTTTCTCTAACGGTGTTTTGCGACCTCATTGGGGGGTCGCGTGCGGGTTGCTAGGGGTCGTAGGACGATGCTCGTTGCGCAAGAATAAACTCCGTATCGACAAATCGCGCGCAATAAAGAAATGACAATTGCGTCGATTGTTGCCTATGTTTCCAGTTGTGTGGTTGGTGGTGTGTCACCGGGGCTAAAGACCACGACTAAGGTTGGGTAAATATTGTTGAGAAACGCTGTTCTAAAATGTAATGGTATCTACCTGTCTATCTAGGCATCTGTAATACTTGTGTACCGCGAAATAATGACCCCTTGGTGAGGATTACTACAGCAAGACTGTCATAATTTCGGAGACGCAGTGCTCATGTTTGTGTTTAATTTCCGCAGAAACAACATCCAGAATATAAGAATAATTGTTGTAATTGGCACCTAGAGTAATTTAAATGTATACGCATTCATTTTAAGTGCGAAAACATATGTTTGAACGAACGAACTTCAAATGTTCATGTTTCGGGTCAAATACATGAGGAAACGGAGACACTTTATGAAGAAAAAAAACGGCTGTGTAGTGAACGGTTAAGCCCGGGGTGTAAAAGGTTATTCCCAATGCATATCCATGTCAAACTGATATGACATAGCACGCTTCACCCCGAGTAAAGATTTGCACATACCGCGGGTTTGGTTGGTTTCACAGGGGTCCTTCCAAGAAAACCAAAGGTCGGGAAAGTCGGGTACCACAAGTACGGCGTCGGTCGCTTCACGTACGGAGTGTCCGACCATTCAGACTCCGAGTCGGTTTCACTCGCATATTTCCGTCGTCGCAATCCCAGCAGTACCTGGAGACAGGGAAGGTATGTTAGCGGCGGTGGTCAGCGTACGAGACTAATACGTCATTGTTTGGTTTACAGATGTGTTCTGGTACTGTGGAATAGCTAGCTATATGTACACTGTATGTGGTACAATGGCCGTATAACTCCCGCTGAGGATATTCGAAACATCATCATATTTGATGACGAGCAACGGCAGTAATTCTTATTGTATAACAAAGAAATATCAGGGTCATTTAGCGTTGCGTTTACGAAAATAAGTATGTTGTTAACGGTATGAATAAATATTTGGGAAACAATGCCGACACAGATCTCAGAAAGGATAGGAAAAATACATAATTAAACAGATCGTGTGCAAGTACATACGTGTGTGATTACGCGTGTGTATATGCGTGAGTGCGTGCGTGTGCGTTCGTGCATACCCCTATCCGCGTGTCTGTGTGTGTGCATGCGTGAGTGTGTGTGTGTGTGTGTGTGTGTGTGTGTGTGTGTGTGTGTGTGTGTGCATGCACACACGTGTGTGCATGCACACACGTGTGCATGCGTGAGTGTGTGTATACAAAGACATACATGCCTACCTTTAGACAACATGCACAGAGCAGCGCCAGTGCTACGAACCCCGAGACAGACCCGAGAACGATGGCCTTCACCGGCAGAGCTGCAAGACGACATGTGCTCATGTAACCACCGACCCCAGAAACACAGGACATTCCACTTACAGGACAACAACGTCCTCGGACGTACTGACACACATTGTATGTATGTATGTATGTATGTATGTATGTATGTATGTATGTATGTATGTATGTATGTATGTATGTATGTATGGATGTATGTATGTATGTATGTATGTATGGATGTATGTATGTATGTATGTATGTATGTATGTATGTATATATGTATGTGTGTATGTGTGTATGTGTGTATGTGTGTATGTGTGTATGTGTGTATGTATGTATGTATGTATGTATATAAATAAATGTAAATATATTAAAAAGCAATATGACAATAAGATAAGTAAATAAATGTGATAAAACAACATTGCAGTGGCAGTGGTAGGGATTGTGATATGTCGGTCAATGATTGATTTTATGTAACTGGTTCAAATATTTGACGGAGGATGTAATAAATTATTTCAGGACACGCTGGGTGTTTATAGTTGGCATTCTGTATCTCCTTCCAGAGGGGAGAAGATCGTAATGATCGTGTAAGACTGGAAAGATGTTCGTTGCCATTTGCAGTGTTCTTGACTTGTATAATTGCTCTAAGAATATAAATGTAACGGGCAGACTCCTGGCCTAGAGCTGGACTATGGTAACTCCTGGCCTAGAGCTGGGCTATGGTAACTCCTGGCCTAGAGCTGGTCTATGGTAACTCCTGGCCTAGAGCTGGTCTATGGTAACTTCAGGCCTAGAGCTGGTCTATGGTAACTCCTGGCCTAGAGCTGGTCTATGGTAACTCCTGGCCTAGAGCTGGTCTATGGTAACTCCTGGCCTAGAGCTGGTCTATGGTAACTCCTGGCCTAGAGCTGGTCTATGGTAACTCCTGGCCTAGAGCTGGTCTATGGTAACTCCCGGCCTAGAGCTGGTCTATGGTAACTCCCGGCCTAGAGCTGGTCTATGGTAACTCCTGGCCTAGAGCTGGTCTATGGTAACTCCTGGCCTAGAGCTGGTCTATGGTAACTCCTGGCCTAGAGCTGGTCTATGGTAACTCCTGGCCTAGAGCTGGTCTATGGTAACTTCAGGCCTAGAGCTGGTCTATGGTAACTCCTGGCCTAGAGCTGGTCTATGGTAACTCCTGGCCTAGAGCTGGTCTATGTAACTCCCGGCCTAGAGCTGGTCTATGGTAACTCCTGGCCTAGAGCTGGTCTATGTAACTCACCTTCGGATGACTTCTGCTTTGTCTTCGTGTTGGTGACGTTAGCGGTCACCGTGGTCGGCGCCCTGTCCGTGGCTGGGCTCGGGGTCGCTGTTGCCGTCAGTCCGGCGGTGTCGGCTGTGGTAGAGTCGGTCGCGCCGACGGCCGGGGTGGCGCCCGTGGCTGCCGCACTGTCACCGCCAGTCACGGTGGCGGTCACGGTTGTCACTGTAGAGGCCGTAGGTGTCACAGCGCTACTGCTGGTGGCGGTACTGGTTGATGCCGTGTCACCCGGCACTGGTGCCCCTGTCGTAGTGCTGCTTTCAGACCCTGCACCGTCTGCGGCTGTCGCACCATCTGCAGTAGTCGTTGTGCCGCCAGTAGCCCCTGTGTCGGACGTCGGTGGAGAGGGCATCTCTGTCGTACTGCTGCTGCCGCTGCTGACGCTACCGCTGCTTGTAACGCTGCTGCTGCCGCTGCTGACTCTGCTGCTGCTCGCAGCTGTGTTGTCGTTGCCGTCGACTCTACTTGTTGATGCTGTGTCGCCCGGCTGTAGTGGACCTGTCGTAGTAGACTCCTGCGCGACTGTCTTAGCTACAGTTCCGTCAGTTTCGTTTGACGTAGTGGCATCTGGCGCGACTGTCGTAGCTTCAGTTCCGTCAGTTTCGTTTGACGTAGTAGCATCTGACGCGACTGTCGTAGCTACAGTTCCGTCAGTTTCGTTTGACGTAGTGGCATCTGGCGCGACTGTCGTAGCTTCAGTTCCGTCAGTTTCGTTTGA